>JAOVVI020000996.1:0-26696 GCA_028571085.2 Nepenthes alata | reverse complement strand
ACATTTTTAAAATCTCAATTATTATACAAATCAAAATCTTAAAATCTAAATCATACAAAAAATCCGATAACCAATGACTAAAAGATAAACTTTTATGAAGGATTATGCATAACAATAATATTATGCCAAAATACTACTATTTAGATTCTTAGTTTGGCCGTTTACAAATTACTCTCTATAAATCGGGTTAAATACTATTTTTTTATAGTCGTTGATGATAGGTGTAATTTTTAATTGTACTTAATATATTAAAATATCTAAATATATTATTTTCGTTTAATTATTTATAATGGTTTTCAAAGAATGTACAAATGAAAGATTATAATAAATATTCAAAACCTTTTTGTTTCGTAAAAAAGATACAAATGTCTAAAACTTTTTTACTTTAATAAAAGTGTAAATATATAAAGTTTTTCACCCAATGGGAAGGTAAAAGTCATATAAATATAAAATAGAGTCCTATCCTAAATAATTATATGGAATATCAACATGTAATGTTCAATGTATAAGTTTTAAGACTTCTCTTCACAAATATTTTTATATATAAATATAATACTTTAAAATATTTACTTATTCTATAAAATATGTACAAAACTCTCAAATCTTTAGTAAAATTCAACAAAATTTTAAAATTTTCGGTGAAAATTATATGTATACAATAAAATTCAAAGTATGAATGTAAAAAATAATATACATATAGAATAAAACATATATCATAAACAAAATCGAAGAGCTTACGAAATATCCCAAATAATAAGTATAGAAATATTTGATTTTCACCTATAATTTAATAGATTTGACTTTTAAAAGTTTTAAAATCTTTTTCCTTCTCTATTTCTCCCAACTTCTTCTTCCTCTTTCTTCTATTTTTCTCTCTTTTATCTCCTTTTTTATGGCAAAATGACTAAAATAGTACGCAAACGACCTTATATATACAATCAGTGCATGAACACCTGATGTGCTCGTCTTGGTTGCCGTTCCAAAATCTCAAGTACGTATAAACATTGTATAAAGTGTGACTCAGGTATCAACATTTTGTCTAATCTTTACATAAGCGCTACAATATGCGCACCATAAGTGTTGGAAATCACGCCCGTGTGGAAGTCTTGTTGGACGGAGGACTTGTGCGGTGCACAGATGTGTTATTTGTTCAAAATAAGTGGAAGAAATTTCAGTCAACATTTTGATAAACAAAGTTGACCGGATTCTTTATGGATGGTCAACAAGGGTGTTGACCGGTCTTATGAAAAATACGGACGAAGAATCGTTGGCCGTCTACCAGGAAATCCAGAACTGTGCTAACTCAGAAGATCCTCTGGAGATACGTGATCTCAGACGGTTATGCAGGAATCAATTTTGGATATAGCATATTCATATTGTTGAAAAGGACATATCATGTCCTTGTGTATGGAATATTGTCCCTGATTTCTGGTATGAAAATCTTAATATATTAAAAGCAAATATTTGTGACTTGCTCGAGGTGTGTGTGAGAAAGCTTGTGAGATGAAGAGAAAAAGAGAAGAAAACTGTGAAGAGAGGAGAGCGAAATTTTGTAAGCAACTGTGGTGTGTTTTGCTTGTACTCTATTCTTTATTTTTTATTCTCTTCTACCTGTGTAACGAGGAAAACTGCTCCCAAATCTCACATATAGTGGAATTAGTTTCGTGGACAGATCATCACGTGATTTTTCCCTTAGTTGATAAGGGTTTTCCACGTAAAATTCTGGTGTTCAATTTTTTCTTCTTCTTTCTCATTCCTTACTGTGTCATTCGAATTTCCCAACAATAAGTACCATTTATACTGCCCCAAACTCGCATAAGCACCTTATAGGTGTCCATCAGGCACATGGTTATTGTCTCAAACGTGCATAAACATGGCACAGGCACCCTTTAGGTGTTGAGCTTCATTCAAATAATATGACTTTTTTTTTTCAAATTTTTACTATAATTTTTTAAATTAATCAAGTACATATATATTAATGACATCATAAAGTATAACTAAAAAATATCATGTTATATGTGTTCATTGAACAAGTAGAATTAAGGAATATTTTCAGTTGAAATAAATCCTATTAAGTTATGATATCACATATTTGTTGTTGGAATACTTTTTTGATAAATTTATGTATTTTGAGTTTGTTTGGCTTAGAATTTCAATGATCCACACAGTTAGTATGTGAGCTATTATGGCAGTTTTAACAGCTATTGTTCTCATTATGAAATGATTGATTTTATAAGTGTTTTGGCTGTGGTAATTCCATTAATCTGTGACCCAATGTTTATATTGCTGTAATGCTTACTGTAGCAATTAGATAAATTGTTTGCTTGAATTCCTGATTTTGTTAGACTGACAGATTTGTGGTGCATCTCTTGTGGTTATGAATCTGCCAATTCATAACTTATGGTTATACAAACTTCTAAATACCTTCTCAATGAAGTATGGTATGCTAATCTTTAAGCTCAGTGTGGTCGGGGATGACAATTGTTAGGCGCTCGGGGTCACGACTAAGTACCGGATTGGTTTTTTGGGGTTGTTGCAGATTTTTTGGGCAATCTATTATGAAATGATTTCTATGTATATGTTTATTAATGCTTTGATGGTGTATGACATTTAGACCATCGATTTTGAGTTGCTGCATTTAGCGCTTGACCGGTGCTAGAGGCATGCTTGAGCATTGAGTTTGTTTTTGAATAACGATGGTAGTTTGTGAGTTTGGTTCAACAATGATAACATAGTATGTATTTTATCCATTTACGACTTTAGAAGTGAGATTAATGAAGTGGTAAGCTCAGTAATCATTTAGTAAGTCGTACGAGTCGACATGAGGGCGGATGCTCCAATGTTTCAGAACTTGAATGAGTTTGGTCCAGTTTTAGAATTGATATTTGGATGGCATCATATTATAAGTCATATTCCTTAGTGAGTTGTAGTAGGCCAGTGGGATGTTAGCAGTTGAATATTTAGTATATCTATGAATCTTTCTTATTCCCCTTGGTGATAATCTTCTTTTGTTAGGTTTGATCACGTAAATATAGTTTTTATCATTATCGATCGACACTTCTATTATTATATGTTGTGAAACTCTCTTGATTTACACTTAATCATATGAGTACGTTATTTACGTTTTACGATCAAAATAAATGAGATTATCTAAAAATATTATAATTTTGAGAAATATTAAACTTGTAAAATCTTAGTATAGTCTATAGTTATCTGATACTGATTTTTTAATCATGATGATAGTAAGATATATTTTTTAGTATAGAGAGATACTTATAATCATGTGGCCACCATATTATCTGTTATCGAATGATATTATAACAAGGGATATTAGATTTGACATGTTGAAGCGATTTCGACGCTCTTTGTAGGTAGAGAGAATCCGAATATTGATATTCTCGTATCTCTACAAGCAGAAGAAAGTTGGGTATGGTTATCCCCATGCCCTTTGTGGGTGAAGAAAATACACACTTGTAAGATGTATGTATTTAGTTTGGCAAAATTTTAGTAAACTATAAATTTGGTGGTATATCAAACTTGCAAATATCAATTATTTCATAGTAAATATTGAACTGATAGAAGTGGGCATACGCGACCTTTAGTTCATAATGGTAGAATAATATCTAAAACTTTTTTATAATATCTCGTTATTATTGATATCTTTTGAGTTCAAGATTAAGTAAAATCTATAAGTTGTGCTTAATAAAATCCATGAAAAGGATTCAATAAGATTCAAAATTGGTAAAATCCATGTTGTTATATTACTTTTTGGATTTGGAGTACGAAGGTCGTTCATATTGATATTTGAGCTCAAAATATTTTTGTTCTTCTTATGATGTTTAGACTCTGAGAATATTCAACTATTATGAAATCCTTTTATCTTCGTGATATATAGGTTTGGTAAGACCCATCCTTATTATTACTTTTGAATCATAGTTATGAACAGTTATAAAGTTTCAAATAAAATTTGTTATTAAGTTTTATATTTCTTTTGTTGTTTTTATATTTTTGATATTGTTTATCCAATAGGATTATTAATTATTATGTATTATTAATTATTATTATTTGTTGGGTATTTAATTTACCTTATATTTTACTAACTCTAGATTCAAGTTAAATACGTAGCATTAGCTGAGGATCGTTCATTTATTATAGGACTTTAAAATAGTAAATATTTTGGAAGCTAGTAACTATTATTCATTCAACATAGACAAGACATGTTATTATAGAGATGTGATAGTTGTTTTCCTTCAACCTGCTTCCCTTGTTACTTAATTGTTTTTATATTGGTTATCTTTACGACACTTTAATAAAAAATTAATTGTATATTGATAAATGCTTATATTTATGATAAAATATTTGATAGTTTTTGTAATTTGAGGTTTTCCACGTAAGCCATTAGGGTCGGGTCCTGTCATGTCCCATAACCTGATTTCGATATTAATATTTAATTAATATTAATTAACTAAATAATTATTAAATAACTTTCGGATGTGAACTCCATGTCAATATCATGACTGGCCATAAATAGAATAATACACCATTATACACAAGATCCAAATATGTGCCACGTCATAGTATGATTTCGGCACCGACCCAAACAATACGACGTCAAACCTTAAGTAAGGATCGATACATGTACAATGCAATAATCAATTTATAATTATCTGCGGAAGCAATTAAACATCTAAAACTTTACCGAATAAAACTAAAATCATTAATAATATCAAACTGATACCAAATCATGTCCAATACTATAATTATAATATAAAATCACAGTGGATCTCAAACTGATACAACCTGCTATTCAAATTAAAATATCACCTAAAATATATTAAATTATATCATTCGACACGTTCTAAAGCTATCTAAATAATTAAAATATAAGCTAATATCATCTGAAACTATCTAATCAAATAAAATATAGCATTAAACCCACCACCCATCATCCGAATGCTATCCAACCATAACATGATACAATTTAAAATTATCCAGAATTATTAAACGGTAATAATCATAATCAATTCATTACACTAAACTCTTCTTATCAACTCGAGCCCTCAATTCTGAATGTCTAACATGGATTAGTGTATCTCATCTAATGGATTAGTAAAAACAGAAGGAGTGAGCCAAATACTCAATAAAGTATAATATATATCAAGGAATATACATACTTTATATTTAAATAAATATCAAAAGAAATAGAGATCATAATAAAATATGAATGCATAAATCATGAGCAGGAAACTTACGTACTATATTTTTGAATTTCTTATCTTATTCTTTCTTAATTTTAGCTATCAAAATATGTTTAAAACTTATTTTTTTATGGATCAGAACCAGTAGACCTTACTAATTAAAAGAGAGCTCAATCGAAACATGAATTATATATATTTTCATACAATCAAAGATCATACGTTCCTATTTAAGACCTAAAAGTGAACCGTCTACATGTAATCTTATAGATGTGGTCAGACATCATTTCTTAATCTGTAATTTTATAGTTTTAGATATTAATTTTTCACAATAATATATTATGGTATGTCATAATATACTACCCGTTGAAACAATACTTTGATTCTTTTAACTTAATAAAACTCTACACTTCATTTTATAATTATTAGCTCTCATCCTTATAGAGATCAGTTCATTATTTCTTAATATAATTGTAAAGTTTACTTTCTTTTTCATGGAAACTTATATTTTTTTATCATAACAATTCTTAAAGTGTGAAATTTAACACAATTTATACAGTAAAAAATTTAAAATAATTTACTAAAAATTTAACAAATATGTAATATATAGTTTAACATGTACAGTATATAACTAAATATATAATAACTTAAAATCAACACTTTGCAGTCCAGACATGCAGAGGCAAAATATCATTTTCAGACATGTAAAAGAGTTCAGATTCTAAAATACAACACATAATACATGATACAAATATTTAAATATGAGTTCTTGAGAATTTTTTCATGAAATCATAGAAAATCGACAATCATGTATGATTTGCATATTTTAATTTCAAAATCTTAGTTTGGACAAATATTAGAACAAAAATATTCAAATAAAATAACAATAAATAACAATAAGTTAAATGAGAAAACTTAGGGTGCACTTACCCCGACCATATTTATCCAAATCCTTACTCTGATATCCTAATTTTAGCTATAGGAAGACTTCTCTTTCTTTTAACCCTTCTCTCTCTTCTCCCCAATTTTCTCTCTCTTCTCTCTCTACACCACTTAAAAATGGCCAGATCTTATTCTCAGACGCTATTTATACCCACCCAGCGCTCTAGCACCATTCAAGCATTGATTGGTCACCACAGTTCGATATTCAATGCCTCAAGCACGAGTCGAGCGAGTCTTGAGTGCACACATGTGTAAATCTGCACCTCGGGGACGCTCAAGCGATAGTCGAGCGCACGCCTTTGCATACATTCATAAATTTGTGCTAATGGGGCACCTCGAGCACAGGTCGAGCACCTTGCTGCCACACACCTTCATGATTCTACGTCTAACGTGCGCCTCATGCCTGCATTCGGCGCATGAGCCATAGAAGTCCAAATTTGACTATTTGACCTGATTTTTTCGTATCTTTTGATCACAATTTCAATTATATTAATTTAAATAATCATGATTAATATAATTTAGAAACTCAATCCTTACAGGTCTGTGGTTCAAATTCGTGTCGCCACATGCCCATTCTAGCTCAAATGTGCATGACTGTTTATCATGTGCCTATCAGACATAAGTATTTCCAATTTATTAAAATTGACTTCTACTTGACCGCCTCTTATACGAACCTCGCACAAATCTCTAATAAACCCTATTGCTTAGATAATTCTCAACCGACCCTTATACGAAGGCATAAACATCTAGTAAACCCTGTCATTCAACAATCTTCGCACAAATATCGTGCAAACCTTACTTGACATCTCAGGCCAAATGAGCCACGCCCAAATATTGTGCATCATTTAAATGATCCATCCATTAGTTACAATACCCACAAGAAAACAATCCAAAACCTAACATACAAGATTATAACTATTGCCAATTAAAACTAAGAAGAAAACCAAAAAAAAAAATATTAAAGAGATAGTGTGGCATATATTAGAAACATTGCCAAATCTGTTTTTTTTGGGGGGGGGGGTAGATATTTGGGACATTTTTAACTTTCTTAACACATTTTCAAGTGAAGTGATAATTCATCCAAATAAATATTATTGAATCATAATTAAATTTTATATAAATAAATAAAATAATTGTCACGATGGGACTGAATTCGGCCTAAGCTTAGGCCACATCAACTTAGATGGCAGCAGCAGCCCATGTTGGAGAGTAGATGCTCCATCCCGTTGGAGTGCCTTAAGAGCTATAAATTTATATATTTTAAAATATTTATATATTTATAATTATATTTTTATATTATTTTTGATAGTATGATTATTTTGATATTTTAATATTAAATAATAATAAATGACAACTATTTACACATTTTTTTATTTTTTAAATATTAAAAATATGCATTGGATTATCCCAACTTGAAGACTACCAGGAGTCCACCGGCATCCCCACACTTGAGAGGAGAGGTTGTAGGTTCTGCCTACTTTTAGGCCACATATGCCTTAGGTGGCGGTGATGTTTCCTCTAGCACCTCACAAGAGGGGGGAGGAGGAGAAAACAAAGAAGAAAATGTGTTTAATTATAAGTCACTCTCGTATGACCCATAATTATTTGACGTGCTGTTTAATGATTTGGACAAAAATACATTGGTATTGTAATGATACAAAGGATTATAAAGAGCCTGAATGTCAATTCTGGAGGAAAAGCGCTCAAGGCATGCCCAATGTGCCGAAAATAGTAGGCGTGTGCTTAAAAAGCACCCAAGGGGTGCCTTAGGGGCCAAACTCACTGACGCCCGCACTTGAGGCATGCTCGATGGACGCTTGAGCATCGATTCATAGTATAAATATGCGCTGACGTTTTCTAGGATTAATTACTTGTAATTTTGATACATAGAGAGCGCCGAATTCAGAAAAAGAAGAATAGGAAAAAAGAAAAAATGAAGAAGATGAAGATTTGAGTATCCCGTCGAATTTTGAATCATGTTTAAATATTGACGGACCTTGGATATGCTATTCTTGAAGTTAAGAAGAATATTTATCATTTTTATTTATTCTCTTTCATCTTATACTTTCTGCTATTTGAGTTCATTTGTAACAATGTGTTATGTCTTTATATTTAATCTTTGTATAACCAAACTTGTTGTATAGTAGATATACTTCGGATAAATTATATTGTAATTTTTCTTCCTTATTCCAAAAGGAGCTTTTCACATAAAATTGGATATTCTTCATTATTTATGATTATTATTTAATAATTGTGTTTTGTTGATTGAATCTTCATTATTCAAATAAACAGTTCGAATCCCAGTAAGATATCGGTGGTGGTGGTGGTGGCGGTGGCAGCAACCGCCCGCCACCATGGTGATAAGTGAGGGTGGTTGTTTATGTGATGATGGCGGGTGGAGATGGCAGTGGCAGCAGGGGATTTCTTCTTTATTTCTGTTAGAATCATACTAATAAATTAAAAATAAGTATTTTAAAATATTGATTAGACATTTTTAAATAATATAATAGCGGAACATAATAATTAATTCATACTAATATAGTAATATAAAAATAAATAAATAGATATTATAATACTGACTAGAAAATAACAATCTAACATTGTTCTGAATGATGACCAATCCGAAAGATTCACAATTTCTTAAGGGATAATTATTAAGCTTTGCTTAGGAGCCCTTTTCAGATATTTCTTTTTTTTTTGGTAAGTAAAAAACTGTGTTAAGGGTAAGTTTTTTAACGTGACTGGCCCCACCGCTTCGCGGCCCCATAACCCAGAAATCCCAAAGGATTTTTTGGGAGGCTCAGTTCCACGGATGCTTCCGCGGAGAATCGAACCCGGGTGGAGAGGGAAGGCGTAAGCGTTAGTCACCACCAGGCCGAACTCCGCTTCGGCTAAAACTGTGTTAAAGCACATGAATGGTGGATTATATCATCCTATAAAAAATATCTCTTATTGTCCAAAAAATTATCTTTATCCACAATATAAAATTGATATTCCCATCATTTATATGGTGCAAATAAAACCAATTCTATAATTATATAAATACTTTTATTTTCATTAAAGGCAGTGACTATTAAAAGAATATATTATCTAATAAAATATAATAAAAATTATACAACATCTTATTTTTTAATTATTTTAATAAATTATTAAGATATGTGATGGGTTCAATATAAACATGGACCGACTGAAAATGAGGCCGAACCGGCAGAGAGATAAGAACCCAGCTCTCTTTCCTCTAAAAACCATCGCTCCCATCTAACGACCGTAGTAAGTCACTCTCTAAAATGCATAAAAGGAGCCCAAGCCTCCTCTGATTCTCACTCACACCCACTACATACGAATATCATTGCATTTTATATTTTGCATACATTTACACTCTCGTATCTTTCTATTTTCTTGGAAAGATTATTAACTTGAGCGTCAGATGATAAATTGGTGAGTGAGTTCCATCAATTATCTGATATCTTGTTAGTTGTTTGTGGTACGCATGACCCACATTGAGAGACGCAGAGATTGGACCCATTCGTATTCAACCCGAAGTGATAAATCCGAAGGCTCCTTAATCCGCACAGTAACTCGGACTTGGGGACGCGTCAATATGTGTCATACCATGTAAAACAATTCTAACATACTTGTAATTGTTTATCACAAAACATAATCACTAAATCTAGGCAATCTTGCTTTTTGTTGAATATTCCAAGTTCAGTTATGGACTAGCAAAATACAATCAAATAAAAGTATCATTATATCCTAAAAATCATTAAAATAAACACGTTTGCACTTCTAAAAGGCAAATAGACGAATCCCGACAAGAAAAAAAGAGAGAACAGGGGGCACTGCAACGCGACACACGACTCTGTATAGCAATCGTCGAATCTTCATCTAACGTCCATAGTTTTTTTTGTTAATAAAGAAACAAAAGAATTTTTTTAATAAAATGGTTAATAATGGGCATTGGGTGAGGATTCGACGGCTACTGTAAGGCACCATATGTACGCTGTACGAATCCCGCGTCACAGCGCCCCTTAGTATGAAACACAGATGGGAATCACGAGCAAGCTACATTCTGCAACAATTCTCAACCATAGAACTCCATTTTTCATGTTTAAAAAGGCTTCATAACTTAACATCAAGTAAAATCATAATGCCCAAAAAAAAAAATTGAAAAATAATAAACAAACGAAGTTACAGAGCACCATGGGCAATTATCAAATGCACGAATGGTTTTTGAGCATGCAATAAGCACCTCCACCTGAAAACAAAAGGATGAGATTAGCAGCACGTAAGTCTCTAAAACTCATGCAGTTTACATGTTGCCAGATTTCGGGAATAAACTGCAAGGCACTCTTCTTCCACTGAGAGTTATTATGATTTTTGGGGGTTCTCGTATGAATCCAACGGCCAAAATCAGAAATTAGATAGATAAATGATAGATATTAAATAGTCATTTAAATTACTTTATTCAATACTTATCATTTATACAACCAACTTTTGATCTTGACCGTTGATGGATATAGGAGCCTTAGGAGCTTTCCTATCAGGAGAACCATGACAGCTCTCTCTTCTTCCACCAGTATGATCACTTTCGTCTCTCTCTCTCTCTCACTTAACACCCTGAAGAGCTACACCTATTTAAAGCATCATGGCAGAGCAAACAGGGATCATCGAGAGAAGCAACAATGGCAGCTACAAAATGGGCTTGTATTCTCTACTTACTTCTCTTAAGCCTAAGTGATTTCTCTTCTGCTAGCAGAGTAACCCCAGCTCGCAGGGAAAATAGAGAGAGTGAAAACATGACCAGCCAGGACTCTTCTGCAGCGGCAGCAAGGGCAGAGGGCTTAGGATTTGGGGAAGGATATGGCGGAGGTGGGTCTGATGGTAGTGGAGGATACGGTGTTGGATATGGTGGAGGTGGGGGCAACAGTGGTGAAGGATATGGCGGAGGCAGCTCCGATGGTAGCGGAGGGTATAGTGTAGGATATGGTGGAGGTGAGGGCAGTGGTGGTGAAGGATATGATGAAGGTGGGGGCAACGGTGGTGGAGGGTATGGTGTCGGATATGGTGGTGGGGGCAATGGTGGTGAAGGATATGGCGGAGGTGGGTCCAATGGTGGCAGCGGGTATGGTGTAGGATATGGTGGTGGTGGTGAAGGCTATGGTGGAGGCGGGGGCAATGGTGGTGGAGGGTCTGGAGTAGGATTTGGTGGAGGCAGTGGAGGAAATGGTGCCGGCTACGGTGTAGGCTGGGGCAATAGTGGCGGCCGCAGTGGAGGTAGTGGAGGGAGGGCAGGTTACACTCCTGAGTTCCCAGGCATCTCATTTCCCCCTATCCACATTCCAGGCGTGAGCATTCCCCCTACTATTATCGGGGTCCCGGGATGGGGCAGTGGTGGCGACTGTGGTGACAGTTGGGCCCACAGAAGCGGCCAGTGCAACCAAAAAGGAAATTGTGGTACTTGCCAGACTAACTGTGGCCTACCCGGCAACCCAAGTGATAAAGCATTGGGCAAGAACCAACATGAAATGAACATGAAGCTAGAAAAGCCTAACCGAAATGGAGATCAGAAAATTGACGTGATGGAACAAGAAAAACCAGAACACGAAAAACTCGGAAGGGACGAAGAGAAGAGAATTTATATGACTTGTGAAAAACAAGGAGGGCTCGGTGAGCACAGTGGTCATATGATCTGTGAAAAAATTGGCCAAGGAAAACCAGAAGGGCACTGAGAACAAAGCACGGATGCCTTGGTGCATAGCTCAATAAAGCTTAGCTCAAAGTCCTCAGATGCTTTCGTGTATGGAAACAAGTATCATAAGATGTGCCCCTTATGCTTATAAATAATAGAACTTTAGAACATCATGCTTTCATGGCAGCTCAAAAATCCATAGTAGTTCCTCATGCACTTGGTTATAAGCTCAGCCTTCGACTCGATCTAGGTACTTATTATTCAGAATATGAAAAGGGAGAAAATATTAGGATCTCTTATTATCTTAATAGTTGAGATCTATTATTATAACGTGGAATGCTAAAATGAAAACAACACTTAATAAGAATATTATCTCAGTATTTACCTTCTATCACTTTTAAAATGATTTCATCCTTTAGAAGAACAAGAGAGAGACTATAACAAAACCCCAGAAGAGTGGCCAACCAGTGGATAGAAATTGTGGCAGCTATTCTCCATCAATCTCGATCACTGTGGAAAAATATAGCCTGGTTTATGAACTCATGTTCAAAGATCAGCCGGTAAACACCGTAATCAACTTCGCAGCTATCAATAGTGAGACTTTCACTGTTTGCCTAAAACCGATGTCAATCTACTCAACGCCAGGTCGATTTTGGGGAGGAGGGCACTATATATGTATTTCTCGATCCTGAGTCTTTTGTGGGCTGTTGAGATCGAAAACAAGTGTTTTCCAAATAATAGGAAACTCGCCCAACTAGATCTAACTCCTTCGATGGATCGAGAAAAATGGGCTGACTGGCATAGGCTTCACCGTCCACGCTAAGAAAGCTATTAAGGTATTCCCATATTTTAGGTTCCACGTGAACCAAACAGCTAGGGTTAAAAGGTGTATGGATAAATTGTAGAGATTAAATAATCATTTAAATCATTTGACATAATTTTCATCATTTTTCACTCAACTTCTAATCCTAATGTGGTAGGCCTTTACAAGCACTATATCATAGACACATTAAAAATATTACTTGAATACTGGCACATTAGGAATATTAATTGAGTACATGCAAATAAATGATAAAAAGGGATGCATTTACAGTTCTCCACCTTAACATCAAAAAAAGATTGATAAAATTCTATTGAGCCTGACTCATAGTGATCATTTATTATCAAAGAATACAGAGAAGCATGAGCAAGATGGGATGAAACATGTTTAGGCAAAATATCATGTACAAGAATATTCATAATAAAAGTTCAAATTGGATGGATTACTGGTTCAAGGTGAGACTTGTTGGCTCAGAATGAATGCGCCAATTTCACTTGATAAATGCAACTGTACATCCATAATTCATAGGACTTTCCTGTTCGAATCTTACAATTTGTGGATGATTCCGCAGAATCTCAAGCACCTGCTCCTTGACAACGCCGGTGCCCATTCCATGTATAACATGAAGAACCGAGCCAGGTTCCCGTGAAGCTATAGCAATGTTGAGGTTATGAGAAGCCTCCTCGACCCGCATCCCACGAAGATCGACAGTGTTCTTTGAGGTTTGCACCATCGGCCCACGTGAAACTTCCCCATCTTTCTTTCGGCCTAGAGCTCTCAAATTTCCAGTTACCCGGGTCTGCAAAAGCCAAACAACTCAATGGGTCAACTCCATGGATGAAAATCTAAATATTGACATTGGCATCACTATCAACAGTGCCATATCAGGCAATATGTGTCAAAATGGAACATTGCAGAGGCACTTTTGTTTCTCTTGTGTCAAAAGGAAGTTATATACAAAAATTTAATCACCTTTGATTATGTATTTATCTATTTGAAGAGTTTTAGTCAATTTTATCAAAATTAATCTTGGTAAACTTCAAGTCATTGAAAAATACGCCAAAACTTTTATTCTATATAGGTTTTATACATCTATTGAACATTTATATTTAGATTTATTAAAAGATTTAATTATATTTAAATGTGTGGAGTTAAGTTTTCAAGAACAAAACAAAGGAAAAAATCAGGATATTCCCAATATTGGGACTTCGTGTTACAGTTACATCTTGGCCAAAATTTCAAGTACTGGCCAATATTTGCATTCATGGTCAGCAAATTAGATTAGTACAGGCAACTAGAGTATGCATAACTCAAGTTACACAACGCAAGCTATGTCCATTGAATGTGCACTTCTAGAACTTTCATAGTACAAACCAGTAGGTCCTATTAGCATGAGATTTACAAAAAGTTGCAATTTACCATTCTACAACGAGTCTATAAATCATAACTCAACTACTGCACGTAAACCTGCAATTCTACCATTGCTAGTTTTGCTTAAAATTAACTTCTTTAAGTAGGGATGAAAACCTGTGAAATAAAATATAAACCTTAGGCTAATGGTAAGATTGTTCTCCTATAATAGATTACAGGTTCATATTATGGAACAATCTTCCACAATGTTAGGAGGAGACTTCATCTACTCTCCCAAAATCCTCGATATAAGAGCCTTATGTGTTGTGAGTAACAGCAGAATTACAACACCAATTCAAGCACGCAAGATAACAAATTTATGTGATTCATTCAAGGGATGAAAAGTATGTCCACGGGCACAAGATGGTGGCAGATTTTACTATAATCAAAAGGTTACAAGTGATGAAAGAAACCCGATCACACTCTTCTCACAAAAGACACTTGGCTATTTTACTCTAACACCCAACTAAAACACAAGGTACACAACTAAAGGCTTGTACACTCGGGCTAGGTGTGTTTTATCTCTTAACTTTGTATCATACATCCCTATAAGTAGAGACAAATGTTATCTATTAGTTAATACAAATATGTATGGTTCCTAGGTGTGACTAAATGGGGAATTAACCACAGGCACATGGTTCCTACTCTAGTCATCAAAGATATAATTAATACTAGTTAATTTCCCATGGCATCATCACTGAATTGCTATCGTCCAAGAACCATTATCGCATCACACTCACCCATGCTGAGCATTGATTGGGTACATGGACAAGAGTTTTGTTAAGGTAAACCCAAAATTAGGCTCTAAAGTGAAACCTATGGTCCAAATTGAACCATGAAAATTGAATGGTCCACATCATAAGTGAAGATGTAATCTAGACTCTTTAATTTTTGTGATTTAATCTGGGCCTTACGGTTCAATCTGGGCCCAATTTTTAGGTTCACCTTAACAGCTCTCCATGGACAATGAATCACCCAGAAGAACCTTCGTCAATAGGAGAAATGGTTTCACATTATCCACTAGGTTGCCCTAAAAGCGTGCTAAATGAGATGCTAACTTATCAATAAACTAAATAAAATGGGTCACCAGTAATAAATCGTGAGCATTTCAACGTCATTATCAGAGCCATAATATGCTAGTCATCCATATAAAACATAGTCAATTCAATAAATATCAAAGTATGAAACAAGCGAAATCAATAGATACCCACAAGCAATGATAATAACTCAATAATTATCTTGATGGGTCCATCCTTCAAAGTCATCCAGAATTTTCTGATAAGCAATACCATAGATGAAAATATCGGTATTAATATCAGTATTGGTCATATCAGTATCGGATATATCAGACAATAAGTATTGGTACCGCATATATCAAGAGGCAAAAAATTTTTTGAATATCGTAAACTAATAGGTTTGTATCGGTTGATATATCGGTTGTATTGACCGATACGGAAACATGATGCATATTGATTAATATATATCGTATCGACTAATATTTACATTATTGGTCCCCACACTTGTGCATGGCAAGGCTCTCATTTCTGGCATGTGATGTCATTGAAGATTTTCTTTTGAACTGAAACAAATCTAAAATGGCAGTGTGTAAGTTCAGCTCACTTCGGATCATCAATTATCATTGTTCCACCTCATTTCAATCTCAATAACTAAGCTAAACTTAATTACAAATGCCAAATCAAAATCATTAATACACAAACGATGAAGACACAAAATCCAATGCAGAATAATTGACGATTATGTTACCTTCCCTGAGGAAACAAACCTGCAACAGAAAAACCAAAAGTGAATTCTAAAGAATTAAATCATCATCAATGAAAGAATAGTATTGTTGCAGAAAGTGGATCGTTGGACCAACACATTGTGTGTTTTTCTAACTGAAGTTCAAATTCTCTTCCCTATGTAACGTAAGCCTTGGGAAATAGATGCGTAAGGATAGATACCTGCTTTCTTAAGCCTGGGAGTGAGCTAGCTACACTGCTTCTTCCACTTACAGCTCTTGTGCTGCTTTTATCCACACGAAACCGCATTTTTCCATACTGGACTAAAAGTGTCCTGCCATCCTCAGACACTTCAACTACAGTAGCTGGCTTATCTCCTAAATGTTTTACATGAACCTGCTTACCAGGTTTTGGTGTATAAGAACCTTCATCCATTTCTTCAGCAATCAAAACGATATTAGGACAGTGCTTGCTAACAACAGATGCAATTGTTGACTCAGCCTTTTTGATAAGAGAGCTGAACTGATGAGAATTTGCTACCCTTAATTGATTCTCGAACTCCTGAACAGAAGCTTCTATCTGAGTTTTGGCAGCCTTGAATTCTTCTTGGAATCGTTGGCTTTCTTTGGCCATCAGAGCCATCTCACGCCAATCAAGATCCTCAGCTTCATCTTGAATCTTCATTGATGAAACAGAAAATATTAACTCACACCAATTCGCAGCCTTGAGTTCTTCCTGGGAATCTCATGCACTAGATTATCCTTTTAATAGATAAAATTTAAGATACATATAATGATTGACTAGGAACACTTGACAATAATTGCAAATATCCAATAAATAATGGCATTGGAAAAGTAATTCCAAAGCATTCATAACAATTTTTAACTAATGGTTGAAATTGTAAATAAATCCAAACACTGGAAATCTGTAACTTCCATCACCAACTATCTAGATTCCATTGTCACTGGGAAAAAAAGCAAGCGAACTGCTACAAGCCTATAGGTAGAGGTCTAAAAATGCGCCTTTTTTTTTGGGTTATCCTTCAAACTTTCTACTAAGTTACCATTTGACGATTCTACCAAAGCAGACAGATCAACAGACAAGGCCTCATATAACACAAAAGCTGAAAGGCAGTTTGACACTTTTAGATCAAAGTGAATTAGCTTCCTACTTTTTTGAGTTTTGAGTAACTTCCCTCCACATTTCAAACTCGTAAAGGAAATAGTATCCCCTTCTATAAGTCATTTTGACATTTCACAAATGGTAGAGGCTCAGGTTGCAGCTGCCAACCGAATTAAAAAGGCAGCCCTAGACTGTAAGCTTGAATCTTAGCTACAGAACACAATGAATTTCAATGTCCGACAACATGATATTCAATATTCAATCTCTCACCACAACTTTCCCAAGAACATATTTGCATCGTAAAAAAAGGCTTCCTCTTTCCGAGGAAAAAGGGAAAACCCATATGATCTTAGCCACAAACTTGCATCAATAACCTAGAGATTGGACGCTGAAGTTCTAGCATCCCAAATATATATTTCAGATTAGAACGGGAATTCCATACCTCATGATAAAGATCCATCACGTCAGAATGAAGAGATGCAGCCTCTCTTTCTTGGTTACCAATCCTGTTTCTTTCCTCCAATAAAGAGTCATATAGCAAGCCTTTTCGCTCATCCTGCTTTTCTGGCACCAACATTTCCAACCAGCTCTCTGCACGTTGAATAATTTTCACATCAAAGCCAATTTTCCTAGCAATTTTCAAGGCATTTGATTCACCAGCACATCCCCAGAGAATCCGATAAGTTGGTTGTAGTGTGTCCAGACAAAACTCCATCGCTGCATTTTCAAATCGAACATCTGTGTCTCTTAGGCGGCTTAAATCAGCATAATGGGTAGTTACTACAGCTAAACTTACTTTATCTTTGAGATACTGCAGGATGCTAGCTGAAAGTGCCACCCCTTCCGAAGGGTCAGTTCCACTTCCGATTTCATCTATCAGTACCAGTGTTTCTTTTGATGCCACCTCCAAAATATTCCGAATTTGCAGCATGTGCCCACTGAATGTGGACAGACTTTGTTCCAAAGACTTCAATTGAAAAACAACAGCTTCAGAACGACATGGAATCATTGATGAAAATATCATATCAGTATCGGCATCTGTCACAGCCGTACCGATATTTGACATATCGGATAATACGTATCAATATTTGATATATATTGGAAAAAAATCCTGAAAATAAAAAGTTAATGAAACCGTATCTGCCAATATTTTGAATATCGGCCTCGATACAACAATATGTTGCAAGATTGTCATAGTTTCAGGAAATATTGGTATCGGAGGTGCCTAATACGATACATATCAGCCGATATTCACATTAGTGTATTGCATAACTGCTTGAAATAATTTTAGGTTCTTTTCCACAAGCAGATTAAATTCCTACCTGATGGTCTCCTATATCTGCCAGAACAAGATCAAACCAAGGAAGCTTAGGTTGCTTTCTTGCAGGCAAATACATGCCGGCCTTTGACATAAGAGATGCCAGGCCCAAAGTTTTCATGGAAGCAGTTTTTCCTCCTGCATTGGGTCCTGAGATTATAACCACATTTGTTCCACGTCCAATTTTAATGTCTATAGGAACAGAAGAACAAGGCATACTATCTGACAACTTTCTGGAGCATTCTACACCAATTCCCCTTCCCATCTGTAATGAAGTCTGAGAGTTGGGATCTATGTCATCAATTAAGAAACTACGAGAGGACTCAAGCAGCAGCGGATGTTTAATCCCTTCGATGTCTACTGCTAAAGTGTTCTCAGAGATAACTGGATTAAGAATTGGAGAAACCCCATTGAACCACTTAGCATAAGCAGCCCTAGCAACAGCAAGATCAAGTTCCTGTATTCTATCCAATAGATACTTAATCTCTACAGCTGAATCTGATATTTCAGAAGTAAGCAAGCTCAAAATGGTTTGTTCCTCATCCTTCTTGGAATTTGCCAGCCTCACTTCCATGTTGTTCAAGTCAACTGCCTCTCTAGGTTCCATAAAGTACGTTGCTCCAGAGCTACTAACATTTAGAACAACTCCATCTCGAAGCAAAGATCTGTGAGAAGCTCTAATAGCAACACACATTCTTGATCTGCGTTTGGTCACCAAAGGATTGTTAATACCTCCGGCTTGAAAAATTTGACGAGACATACTCCTGAGGAGATAATCCAAAGCTTCCATGTTCCTTCTCCTTTCTGACCTAATGATCTCCAACTCCTCACTAGCTCTGTCAAGTATTGTTGAAAGAGTACAATCTACACAAAATTCTATCTTTTGCTCGAGTTCAATCAAGAAATTGCAACCTCGAAGAATTTCCAGCAATGGATAGTTCCTGTTCAAGTACAATGAACCAGATGAAACACTACATACGTGCTGCAGCAAAAAAGATCCAAAATCTAGATTAACATGTAAGAATGTTTTAGGACGTGGACTCGTACTAACTGTATATTTTGGTTTTATAAAAGAAAGTTGAATATATAGTTTATAATGACATTACAGTTGATCTAATATTTATATATGATTATTTATATTGATTGGTCTGTGCATCTGACCGGGTCACATCAGATTGAATAACGCCTGGCCGGTGCCTGACACGTGCACATACATATTTTGAATAATAAGAACATACCTGAAGGATAACTATAGGGCATTCATGCATATTTTAGGAAAAATGTCCATGTCCGATATACGCCAGATAGACGCAAGTGCATTTCGAGGGAGAATATAACTCCTGATGAATACTCGTGCACTGTACGGTTTCTATCTTAGTATCTAATACACGTCTAACTGGCACATATGAACAAATTTTCTATTTAAGCCCCCTTTTGGCCAATTGTTGTCATTTTCTATGAGATCCAGAGAAGAGAGAAAAAGAAAAGAGAGAAAGAGAGAGACGGCTAGAAAAGGAGAAATTAAGTGAGATTCAGAAGTTTTTTAGTGATTCCAACTATAAGGCAAGTATATACAAACCTCTCTTTATCTTCTTGTTATTCCTTTCTACTCTCTATGAGTATTTATTATTCCAAATACTCATGCACGCACTAATTTCGTATATTAAATGTTTAAACCTCAATGCATGTACTCTCATTCTCATTTTATACAACTTTTATGAAAAACATGCCCTCAATTCATGCACATCATGTTTAAGAGCTGATTTTCTACAATAATGTACATATATTCCTTTAAATCATGTTTAAATACTCTTGTATATCCTTGATTTATATATATATGTTCCTACATGCCTCATACTTTGAAATAAATTGAACAAATTATACTAATTGTATTAATTTTCTATAGATCCTGCAATATTATGTTTGCATTCTCAAATCTTTTAAGTAAATAATTTTGCATGCTTTGAAATTCTATTTAGTTATTCCATCATATTCTTAAAATATTCACAAATGTTCCTCCACATCCATATGTTTATGCATAACATCAATTTAAAGAAAAAAATAAAGAAAAACTCTACATAAGTTAAGGATAAGAATATTTTCTTCGGTATGAGAAAATATTAAGGATATGTTCACATGAGTAGATTTTTCCCAGTTAATTATACACGGACCATTTTAAAGAATTAACAGCGATATATTATAACATGTGCTAATATATTATAGTGATAATCAAAGTTGGAACCTATCATCCACGAATTAAAAGCGGTGTTCAACCCCGTTTACAGAATTATATATATGACGGCCCACTTATGGGTATTGAATAGCAGCACATGGTCTTTGGCTGTGTGAAAATATACATAATCGAGCTTCGATAGTCTCTCCTTGGTTGGTGAGGCCCCCACTAATCCTTGGTCCACAAGTTTTGCATGATTTGAGTCTATTTATTTGATACACAATTTAAAGAAGAAAACTGATCACCAGCTTAAAAAAAAATAATGCATGGTATGCTTATAAATTATGCCATTATTTCTAATTTTGATCATATTTCATCCCAATATATTTTGATGTAAAGTGTATGTTCAATTATAAAATTTATATGACTTATTAAGTAATTGGTTCACTTTTAGTTTAATTTCCACAAACCTTTCAAATTAGAGAGCTTGGGGTATACTTGCAGGGGATTGGATTGACGCGATGGCTATTCAGGAGTAGTTTTAGATTTTGGATATCAATCTGTATTAATATTATATCAGAACAATAATTGACATCAGTTTTTAGTCTATTTAGTTTTGGAATATGTTTAGCTTATGATTATGTATAATGTAGGTGGAAAAGTTGAATTTCTAGCTCTTTACAATAGTTCGGTTAAAATTATGTTTTCACTTACTCTGATCTAGTATAAATGTTTTTCCTCGTGAATGATCAAGTTCATGTGTGTTGGTGTTCACAACCATTTTTGGTATGGTATTTTAGGTCCGGTAAATTAACCTATCTTTATTCGGATATTCTTTCGGTTTAAGATATTTGTAAATTGCGTCCCAACAAAGTAATTAAGTTTTTGGTTGAAAGAAATAAATATCAAGATGCGATCCTGTAACAAATAATATTAGACTAACCCTATTTAAATAGACAACATCTCATAAACAAATGGCCACAATCAAAAAGTGGCCCTAAATCAGCCCACCTACTTAACAATAATCCAAATAAATAATGACAAGCATCAACTACTCAAAAGCTACTCTGACAACTTACATATACTATGTAATTTGAAGGCCCTCAGCCAAAACTACATACAAACTAAAAATCGATCAACTGTTGCAATACAACCAAAACAAACTATAAATTTGATAAGAATTAAAAGAAATATCCTAAACAACTAAAAGAAAAGTCATTCATCCACAATCCTACAAGAGTATCCAAGCCCGTTAATATAAAATGTTACCAAACATATAAGGCTGAGCCTAACGCTCAACAAAATATGTATAGTTTATATATATTGATGTATATGAATAAAAGAGGAAGGAGAATAATAAACAATCGCAAAACTACCAAAGATAGTGATATATCAATAAAAACATACAAAAAATATAAAAAACTAATGATCAGCAAAAACCTCACCAACAAAGGGCGTATATTGAAGATCTGGCTATAAATGTCTCTATATAGCCTTAGATTATACATTACTATTTAAAACCCATGGGTGGGCCGATCATTTATTATTTCCTATAGATGAGATCAAACGCTACTTTTCTAACTCATGAATATTATATTCGATCTTTAATTTGCAAATCATATACTAAGGCATATCAGAATATATTTTATTAATTTTCTACAATATTTCTTATTTAGTCAAAATGAATGACTCTACAATAATTGACAAATATACAAATTTTTTAATAATGGAAACAAATAATCCTCATAAATTTCAAAGGGGAGTTCTCATCAAATATTTACAAAAATAAAATACATTATCAAATATTCAAATATTTTAAAATTTCATAAAAGATTACAAGATTAGGTCTAAGCCTTCAAAATCTCAAGAATCTCAAAAGATATGGACATACATGCAAAATAAAGTTAAAAAGGATAATAAAGAATCATATACATATACATTTAAACAAAGATCAAAAGAGATAATCTGAAGATTTTGGCAACAAATGAAGAAAAAATTTATATGCACTTGCTTTAATTCAAATATTACCAAGATCTAACATAAAGCAGCTTTAAAATCAACTTCCTTCACATTCTCCCTCCTCTTTTGTATTTTCTCTCCTCTTTCTCTCTTCTTTCTCAAATCTCAGCTGAAATTTATCCAAAATACAAAGAAATTGCTTATATAAGCAGACGGATGCACAAGCACAGGTCTGCACTTATTAGGTGCAACAACAAAACACATGCACGTACAAGCATCGCTCTATCACGCACAAGCACAACCCTTTTTGCTAAGCCACGCATGAGCGTGCCTCTACTATGTACTAGTGTGCCTCCACCACATGAGTGTTACTCATTCTACTAAGTCACGCACGAGCACTACTCATGTGCAGGTCAACTGTAGGCCTTCCTTTCTTCAATACTTGATTTTTCTTCCAAAAACACAATTTTCCTCAAAAAATTGCCCAATACAATTTGATTCTAATGTCATAATACTTAAATTGGGGATCAGGTATTACAATATGCATTTTAGTTACATAGGTATTGGTCTCATGTCTAATGTGGTATGACATGTATATCGAGTAGAAGGCTTCATATGGTTAAGAAGTTTTCATATGTCCAGTTAGGGTTTAGCTTTGATGGCAGACTAATATAATTATATATGAGGCCAGGTCCCCTCCTCTTCACACACTATTGAAAGTCCTATCCTCACAAGAGGAGATTTAGTTAGATGCTTATTCTATTAAGAGCTGATCTAAGAGAAGGGATAGCCCTAACCATTTGAATTTAATAATGTGCTCAGCATGATGTCTTCCGCATACCCAAGCTACTATTGTTTTGATTATTCTATATCATAGTTTTGTGAATCTTGTTTTCAAACATAGCATCATAGTTTTGTGAATCTTGTTTTCAAACATAGCATCATAGTTTTGTGAATCTTGTTTTCAAACATAGCATCCAACCTTCAGGAAATGGAAATTTGAACGAGGCCCAGCAGGGAATTTTCATCTCAATGCCTTGATTTTATATAAAGACTGACTGTCCCATCCGGTATAGGGCGAGTAATGCAGATAGAAAAATTTTCGGCCACCTCAACAGTCTTACCAATCATTAATGTGAATATTATTACTTATAGATATTAGCAAGTACATTTGTAAGATATCAGATTTATGAAATATATCTCTCCACATTATACATATTTAACCAACAATGCCAATTGTCCATAGCCCAACTCATTTTCCAAATAAAACTCTGATATTGTTCAACTACAAAGACGGATAAATACCTCTCAAAGGAATCATCATCTGACGAAACCTCCTCCAACTGCTGTAACAACTTCCTCGCCGACCACAACGTCTTCTTAAGCACACAAAGCTCACGAATCCTCATCACCTCTCCCGAAATGGAAGAATCCACGATCTCTGACGCGTCTTCAATCCCCGAGAAATTCAGGGGCTCACGGAGAGAGAAAGCGGCAGCAGTCTGGTTCAAGAGTCTCTGGCTCTCCTCTCGGGTGCGGCCTATCGGTATATCTCCGTTTACCGCAGAGGAGAAGCCCATGGAGGTAGAGGTGAAGGCGGAGAGCTGTTTGCATACTCTCTTCCATTCTAGGATTTCCAGGGTTTTGTTCTGCAGGTCTTGCGAGAGGCTTAAGCGTTGAGAATCAGTCGGCGTCGAGGAGAAAGAAATGGTGCTGAAACAAAGTCGGCGGAGGACACTGCGGTGGTCGATGACGCGAAGATTGCGGCAGTGGCGTCGTAGATTCGGTGGTTTACTGATCAAACGAGTGTAGAGTTCCATCAGAATTCCCGCGGACCGAGACGCAGTGAGGGAGAGGAAGACTCAAAATCTTATCCAATTGGACTGTCGCTCATTTCCTCCCGTCAGCTTCAGCGGATGGATTCATATATTAATTTAATCGTTAGGGTTAGAAATTAATAAATAAATATATATATATATATATATAATGGCATAATTTAAATAATTATTTAATTTTATTTTTTTAATAAATATATATATATTTATATATTTATATAATGGCATAATTTAAATAATTATTTAATTTTATTTTTTTAAAATTTTATTTTTTAAATAATGGCATGAGCCTATATACTATCATTATAGGTGTCCAACAATTAGTGTTACTTGTCTATAATTAACATATAATATATACAAGGTGTTAATAAAAATTTAAAATAAAAAATATATAAATAGTAAATTATAGATTGGCCATAGATAAATAGAATAATTATTATTTTTCCTAATATTTGGGGCACTTTTATATTGGTAAAATACTTTTAAATGAATAGTGTCCATTTATTTATATATATAATTAAGAATATAGATAAATTAATGATATAATAATTTATGTATTCTTAATATATATTACTGCTAAATAAGTAAATTTTAGTAATGATCAAAATTTTCTTGTACACGAAATTATCTAATAAAAATAAAACATAATAAAAATATAAAAGATGGGAATATAGGTACTGCGACACTGTACGGACATTACAGTGCCTATGACGCCTGTATAATTGTTGGACTTTAAATTCAACGGTCCATATTTTTTATAATAAAAAATAAATAAATTCTTATAAAAAAATTGTTCGGTTGCTGGCCCACATTTTTTTTATAATAAAAAATAAATAAATAAATTATTATAAAAAAAAAACATTTGCGCTGTTGCTGCCCAGGATCGAACTGGGGACCTTTAGTGTGTAAGACTAACGTGATAACCACTACACCACAGCAACCTGGCACAGGTAAATGAGGAAAATATTATTTATAAATAATAATTAAAATTTACAGAATATATTTTTTTTTCCGATTGAAATAATAATAAAATTCAGGAGAAATGCTAAGATTTTCATGAAGTTATAATATTTGTAATACCTATATTTTACGTGAAGAATTTATTTTAATTTTTTCCTGTTTTAAATTTTAATAAATTAATTAAAATCGAGTGAAATATCAAGCAAAATTCGAAAAAATAATTGACAGTTTGAGCCCTACAGTATTGTTGATGAATTTGTTTTAAAAATATTAAGTTAGCACATAATTAATGATTTATCAGTTTACTTATTGAATTTATAAGTTTTTTTAATATGGTATAAGTGCCTTATTAATCAAATTGATATGAATTTAGTTCTCAGAATTTTCATTTTCTCATAATTATTCAACAGAATTAAATAATATACAATGACCATGTACTTATTCCAACTTAAAATAGGAAAAGAAATATCATATCTTTGAATATAAATTTCTACCTGATATTTTAAATTTTTAAGTCTATTGATTTTTTTTTTTAAAAAAATTATAAATTCTATTTTTTCTCCATAAAAAAAAATTAGATTAAATCTTCTCCTTCTAAAAAGCTGCCTCTAAAATCTCAACCATCCAAAACACAAACTTATAAACTTAAATCCAATTCTTTAGTACCTCTATAAATATAAGATTTCTATGCCCAAAAATGGATAAATCAAATGAAATTCAACAAGTTTACAAGCCACAAAAATAACCAACAATGTCCAACCAAATTATTATTATAAAACACTTTCAAGGGCAATACAAAGAGTCAGTCTCTAATAATTTAACCTGAAAATATTATTATCGTCCCTCTCGATGAGAATCTTTAAAACCACTCCCTTACTTCATTTCTTTGAAAACACCTTCTACATTACGAAATTGGGTCTCTACGAGACCTTATTTTTATTTTCTTTGTAAAAAAATTTTAGTTCGATAAAATTTAAGTCACATGATCTTAATTATTATATTTTCTCTATCAAATATTCAAGTATAAAGAATAAATGTATGTACCTCGATCCATAATCAATAAACTTTTATATACAACTATAATTATTCTTGTCTCGAAGAATTATCTGATAATTTCTTTCTCTTCTCTTTATGATTTATAGAATTTTAACAAATTTTGTGTGTCTCTAAAATGATGGCAAATGACGTCCTTTTATAGAGGGAGAGATGACCATTTCCAAATTACTAAAATGCCCATCCTTTCGCCCAAAAAATGCGTCATGAACAGTCATAATCGTTGAAAAATAATATATATTCGCTCAACGGGTATGTCTCAAAGAAACATGTTCATTCACTAAATGACATATCTATTATGAAATAATATATCCTTTCCATCAAAGGATACGTCTTGAACGGGCGTGTCTCTTAAAAAATTTTTCATTATTATATATATAAACTAACAGGATTATTTAATCAATTCAATAAATCAATAATTTATATGTCATATGGGACATATTTTTAATATTTTTAACCATAATTTTTGTTATATTCACCT
>JAOVVI020000995.1:0-26698 GCA_028571085.2 Nepenthes alata | reverse complement strand
CATTCCTTGGCTTTACTAACTATTATCTACGATTCATAGAAAGATGTTTGAAGAAAGCAGTACCTTTGACAAATTTATTCAAGAAAGATAGGAAGTGGGATTGGTCAAAAGCATGTCAGCAAGCTTTCGAGGAGCTCAAGTGTGCAACAATGAAAGAGCCGGTGTTAATCCCTCCAGATGTTACTAAATACATTGAGGTGCAGACAAATATGTCAAATTTAGCTCTTGGAGGCCGTCCAGATGCCTATAATAGTTGGAAGCTATATGAGGCCGAATGACATTATGGATCCAGGAGAAATTGTTAGCAATCGTGCACTATCTGAGGACCTAGAGGCATTATTTTTGTTTGACTTTAAATTTGTGGTAAAAACTGACAGCACTGCTACTAGCCATATTCTCACCAAACCAAAGTGTCAAAGCAAGCTCAATGGAAGAAGTTCTTAGCAGAATTCAACATGGAGTTAGAGCACAATCCGAACACAGCAACCAGGCCACAGATGCCCTAGGTAGAACACCAAATTTTGCCACTTTATCTCAAGTAGCCCACCTATCAACAAGCGAGATTACCACAACCATAAAAAAGCAAGCAAAGCTAACTTTGAGAAAGACCCAATGGTCATGCTCTACTTCAACTTATTCGGGAAGGCAAGACTCGGAGATTCTGGATTGACGATGGATTGAACTTTAAGAAGGGACATTAGGTTTTTATTCATAAGGTTGGAAAACTATGAACGATCCTCCTCAGGATGTATCACGACACTCTTATGGGCTAGTTATCCAAGGTGGCAGCATACTCCGAACCTACTATAGAAGGGCTACTACTAGTCCAAAGTGAAGGACGATGTGAAGAGCCATACAAAGACATGTCTCACCTATCAACAGGACAAAGTTGAATGTAAAAAAACGGCAAGATAGCTAAAACCCCTCACTGTACTTGGTAGACCCTTGGAAAGTATTTCCCTTGACTTCATCACAGGGTTGCCCAAAGTTGATGAGTACTCGTACATCTTGATGGTTGTGGACTACCTTTCAAAGTATGCCACTTTTGTTCCAACATCAAGTGATTGTTCAAGGGAGGCGACGGTGTTCCTTCTCTTATCGTCAAGTACTAGGAAGTGCCCCAAAGCATTGTGAGTAATAAAGATGCATGCTTCACCAGAGCCTTCTGGTTATAACTCTTCAATTTACTTAATTTAGAATTGAATATCCCATCGAGCTACATACTCAAACTGACGATCAAACAGAGAGATTCAATGGCATATTCGAAGAATACCTACGACATTTTATGAGTGCCAGTCAAAAAGATTGGGTGAAGATCTTTGATGTCGCACAATTTTGTTTTAAGACTCAAAGGTTCTCTTCTTTAAATAAGAGCCCTTTTGAGATTGTAACAAGTCAGCAATTGTTTCTTCCACACACCGTATCCGAGCCATACAAAGGTAAATATCCTCGTACTTACAACTTTGCCAGGGAGTGGAAGATGAACATGGAGATTGCCAAAGCCTATTTGGAGAAAACATCTCGTCGAATGAAAAAATGCATAGATCAGAAAAGGCGGCCTATGCAATTCAATGTGAGAGGTCTTGTATTGGTGAAGCTTCTCCAAGAGTAAATGTGGTTCCTCAAAAGAAGAAACAAGCACCTCCTATAATATGAAACCCTATCTAGATCATCACTCGTGTGGGGCACGCTTCGTACAAGAAAGATCCTCCAAAATGAATAAAAGTTCATCCCATCTTCCATGTGAGCTGCTTGAAACCATATTATCCTAACATGGAAAACCCTTCACAAAACCAATCTCAGCGCACCAACATTAAAATGAAACCACCACCAACGTCAAAAGTTGAAGAAATCATTGCTGAACGGGAAGTGATAAAATCATCTGAAAAGAATAAGAAAAAAGAACTTGTGAAGTGGAAAAGGAGACAAATAGAAGAGACAAGCTGAGAACTTACTGAAATCTTGAGACTGAAGGTGTAAGAGGTAAAAGCTATTATGAAAGATCAAGTCAATGCGGACATCAACAGCATAGTAGGGGGAGGATGTTTGAATCTAAATTAAATCACGTAAATTTTACATTATTTTTCTCACATCTTTAAATTTTTCTAAAAATTTAGATGAATTTAATTTAAATTCAGCATCATAAAAAAATTAAATATCCCATTGTGAAAGTTAAAAACTTTCAATGTATACTAGTGCCAAAGGCCAAAAGGCCATAAACCTCTATATGGAGAAATGAATTCTTAAAATCTTATTCAATATTCGATTGTTGTCTGTTACTATTGATTACTTGCTTATATTTACACATTTTAATTAACAACTTACTTGCATTCTATACACTCGACACTGGCATCATTTTTACATTCACATCCCTGGATCAACCCTGACCCTTAAGTGTACTCGCAGGTCAACTTGGCTTGCAGCTAGCTACAAATGAGAACACATGCGCAACACAATTTTGTGGCTAGAAAATTTGGACCATGACACTCATCACTATAATTTTTAAGCAAGAAGAATATAGGGATAGAATTACCAGTTTCCTTCATATAGTTCATGTAAGGATCTTTTACAAGGTGGCATCACATTCAACAAAGCAAAATAAAACAAGTAACTCATATGATTCATTACATCTATTTGCATAAATAAGAATATTCTACCGCTCTTCCCCAAATTGGGAGCACAAAAAATCATAGAACCTTAATCTAAGGATTCCCGCATGGTCCATGTCCATCTCATACCATATATTTGAGGTTATACTCTGCCAAACCAGATCTTCAAAATAGTTTGATAATCTTAGAGCCCTTCAAATTCCAGGAGAAACCTTGCCCAGTCCATATGCCAAACAACCACGGTTTCCTAAAGCAGCAACTACATGTAGCATCTAGATTAAGAGATGGTCTGAAGAGAGAAGGAAAAAGGTCCTTTAGATTAAATGCAGCACCAGATTTCCGATAGAAGAGTATAGATACATTTTTAATCCCAAATCCTCATTTTCACCAAGTGGAAATCTACTACATTAGCATTTCCATTCATTACATTACATATCGTATCTGGCAGCTAAAATATCTAGAAAAAATGTTCTACAAAAATTAACCCCCAAAGTCATTTTCTGATATGGCATTTACGAGCCAACCAAGACTAAAAAACTCCAAGACCCATTCTTTTAAAAAAATGAAAGAATTTACTACCAATGATGCAAACTCACTTTTCATCTTTTCTTTATAAACTGACTCGAGAGATCTGTTCAGCTCTTGTATCTAGGCAATAAGGCATAGAATATCCACAACTACTTTGTAATTCGATCCAAGTCACTCACCGGGAAGGTTTCTTTCTGCTACACCTTTTTCAAAGTCTAAAAAATCCTGAGTCCACAAACTTGTTCCCACAAATTATTGGAAGAACTAGGGACATTCGTTTCTTCTTTAAAGTGGTCTGACTTTAGAAGATCTAACAGAATTATTAAGGTTCAAAATCATCCACCAGGCATGATAATCTTGCACAAGCCTTTCTAGAATTCAAATACCCCTCAACCTAAACAAAAACAGAAGAAAAAAGAAACTCTTCCTAAAGAGAAAATGGGAGACGTATGGGAGGAGAGAAAAATGTTTCAGCAGGTACTCTTACATTTCGTCTTCATATTCTTTGCATCCATTTCTAATCTCAAGTCTCTACACATGATTTTGTTCATCGGTGCTTCAGAACAGCAGTTTATCATCGAGCCATAAACTGTGCAGTATCACTCTAAACTCCTCTAAGATACTTTCAAATCGGCTGCTATAAAATTGAACCCCCCTGCCAATACAATTCCTTGGAACCCAGACCCTTTATCTTTCACAAATTTACCCAGTATGTCCTTATGCATGCAAAAAGAGAAAAAGTGAAACAGAAAAACTATATTGGTGAGGAAAGAAAAAAACAAAGTCAGCTGATAACTCCAAGGCCTTAATAATTTAGACACCAGAAACCATAATTTGTGTTCCTATTAGTCCATCTCCCAGGAATTGTTTCCTACAGGACCCCCAATCTTGGAATTGAATTTAACAGACACAGGATCTTCAAAATCATGTAAGGCATCTCAAACATACCATAGCAGACCATATAAGTGGATGCTGTTTCATTGCCGTATTGATACTGAGGGCTGAAATCATGCAAGTATGGTGCTTCCATGATATCCTTCCAGCCCAGGTAGGCTCCCGCTCATGAAGGATAACCAGCACTGGTTCAATGTAACCTAAACACCAATATCTATCAGTTTCATCCACAAATAAAGAGTATTACAAGTGAATGACGAGTGAAGACCATATAAACACCCCCAAAAAACAACGCCATAATGGCAAAACAAGAATTCAGAGTGCACAGAGATAGAAAAGAACTTGTATGCAATATTTGAAGAAGAGAATAGGAAGGTCAATTATTTTACTACAGAAGGGCAATAAGGATATAATTCAAAGAAAATTTCCTTCATGACTATTTGGTATTGGCGGCATAACTCCTTTACCGCCATCTTAGTGGGCCAAGGACTTCTCCCCCAAAAGTTGAGTGATCAATTTCTATTATACTAGCTCAGCCATAGTCTGCCAGGGACTGTCAAATAATTAAGTATCATGAATAGACAACTTAATGGACACTTCGTAAAAACTCAAAAAAATCATTTTATTTCCTGTTTAGTAAAAGTAGTGAAAAGCATTTACTCCATTTCATAAATTAAAATATCGGCATGGGTCATAACCATGTCAAAATATCCATTACGGGATATCTGTAATGGCATCGAGTGTCATGGATGCAAACAAGAGTCCCATGACCACATCAAAATGAGTTATATACCATAAGTTATCACCTTTAGTCACATATTTACATAAGTGAATAGTATCAATTTTATCAAAATTAAACTTGATAGGTATATTTCCAGGTTACTAAAAAAATCCTAATTTTTCACCAATGCATATTCTATGCCTCTATAAAAGTAGACTTGTAATACCCCGAATTCCATTTAATATATTTTGGATGTAATTATTATTTTGGACATTTTGGATGTAATGAAAATTAATTATATATTGTAAAATTTTAGATTTCACTGGACTGGCACCCGAGTGCCGATTGGATTATAAAAGAAAAGAAAATGAAAATAATTATAATAATAATAACAAGAATGAAAATAAAAAAGAAAGAAAGAGATAAAACGGAGAAGGAGAACTGTCCAGCGGAAGCACAAGCAGAGAGGAGAAGAAGGGGGAGCAGCGGTGCGGGAGGAGAGGAAGTGCACGGCAGGGAGGAGAAGGCAGATGTGCGGCGCAAAAGGAGCGCACGGCAAGAGAGAGAAAGGGGAGAGAGAGAATGTGACATTTAGGTATTTCAGAGTATCTTTTTGTTTGATCTGCTTAGTATAAAGTTAGGGTAAGTATCCTCTAACCCGATCCATTGTCTGATTTCGTGTCTAATAATGTTTGTTCCCGATTTGGAGCCTTTACTAACATACATGTTATTTTTATATACCCTATTTGTTTATTTTAAACATGTATGCATGATTTACCAATTGATTTCGACATTTTGTTAGGGTTTTGTGATTTTTAGAGGGTTTTACTATTTTATGGAAGCCTAAAAAATATTTAATACTGCATATTTTTATATCAATATATCTATATAAAAATGAGCATGAAATCTTGCATGGGCCGTGCATTTTCACATGCATGTGCCGGGGTTGTAGTTACTACCTTTGGATTTGATATTGGATATTCTAACCAACTCCCGACAGAGAGATATTTATTATTGAAAATTCTTTTTCAGCAGCAAAAAAGGCTTTGTTTGTAGTGACCCGCCCCTCTGGATATTTAATTAAAATTTATAATATATTCAGACATCCTAATATATCTAATTTAAGGATTACACCCAAAACCACAGGTGGCAAAACATAGTAAAAAAACTTACCTATGGGAGACAAAATACATAAGTAGTCTAGCATGCTGGTCTAAACTGCATTTGATTTGCCTAAGATTATTAAGAATATGTGTAAGATTTTCTCAAATTAGTCTTTAAATAATCAAAACTTAAATTTAGTACATACTTTACATTTCGGCATGAGATTGTAATCAAACTCTGATTTGGATTTGGATTTTAGATTCGCACATTTTGCCCACAAATAGATTTGGGTATGTCTCATACATTTAATTTTAATTATATGTTTTGATCCAAACTTTGGATTATCTATTTACGGTACTGATATGACTGTTGCGCGAGCGATTGGATCATTTGTCTATTAGATTCTGTCCCTAATCACAATTTGATCGGACATTAGATTGGACATTTGTTATCTGATTTGATATCCAGATCACTTTTGAGATATATATATATATATATGTCCCGAGAGGACTGTTTTCTAATTGAATATTTGTTTTGATTTGATAAATAATTTGAGCACAAGACTACCATTGGTTTTGGATATTAGATTTTGTTTCAGATTTGATTATTAGATTTCTGATATCAGCGATTTAGATTTATATCTGTTATCTAATTTAACATTTGTTCTTGAACCCTCCTTCAAATTTATAGGACACATTTGTTTACATATAGGATACTTGTAGAATTTTAGGCTCGTATTTTTCTATTTTATCCCTTCAAAATAAAAGGCTTAGATATATTGCAGGAGCTGGACGTGGTTTGGCGCAACACCGTATATTTTGGTGAGTATCGTATTTGTTTAGAATGATGGTGTCGGCTGCATTTTGTTCCTTTTAGATTGGGTTTATCATGGGTTATATTTTGGATATTGGAGTCAGCCAAGTGTAGACCTTTGGTCAGCATATTTATGAATTTATGGATGTATTATATTATGTGGATAAGTTGTTGTCATTATTTGATTATCCCCCTTACAGGAGTTTAGAGCGAGTCATGTTTGTGTTGTCCGGACGGTTGTCCGAGAAGGTCCTGTGATGGGTTTTCTTTTGGGTATTTCTATTATTGTTATTTGGATAATGAAGATTTTTGATCTGTCTGTTATGTTACACCTGGTTTGAGATTTATTTATCTATTAATTGGAATCTAGTTATTTATTCAATTATACTGCTTGGTCCAGGTTCATGACAAGACTTATGTTAATTAAGATATTTGGGGATATTTAAAACATCTAGATTTAACTGAAAAAATGACCATAATATATTAGTTGTATTAGCCGATAATTATTGTATATCGCAATTATCTGTGACGTTTGTGGTACTTTTCAAATATTCGCAAAAATCGGTATTAAGACTTCCTTACCAATTATATTAGCCGATATTTCGCTACATGCTCAAGAAATTTAATACTTCTCCAAGCTATACACAGGACTTCAACCAAAGCTCAAAATTCATATCTAAAGCTCTGTTGGCTGCTACCGAATATAAAAATATTAGTATCAATCACGGTCATATCAATATCAGTATCAGTCACAACTGTATTGATATCAAATATAGCTAACAATAAGTCTCAGCAACCGCGATATCAAAAGCGAAAATAATTCTGTAAATATTCAGCTGATGGGCAAATATGAGCCCACATATCATCAAAACAACAAGATATACCGACAGAAAATATTGGTATTAAGGGTTCAATACTAATATATATTGGATATTGGCAAATACGATATTCCATGGCTGCTGCCAAAATGTGAACATTCAACCTTAGTTTGGTAATTGCATACCAACAGCATGCAATAATGTGGTTTATAAATGCATCCACCAGCATTGGCAGATCTATTGAAGTTGGCAATGGACTCATGGGTTGATAAACCTCAAAGGGTAATTAAAGACAGAAAATTGTTTATGGCAGTGGCATATCGTTCCTAGGGCTTGATTTGATGTTGTATGTCTCGTTCATGCCAATCTGGCAAACAGGTACCACAATACTAGAAGATGATGATTTCCCCTTATGTATGAAGGTTGAGCTATGGAACAGTTATGAATCATGAATCTGCAACAGAGATTCCTTAAGCGAGTTTTGATTCGATTGATGTTCCTTAATATCTTTGTGAAAGATGGATTGTGCCAATGTCATTGCAACTTTACCAGCATTGTCGTTTTCTTCAATTCAAACCTACATTATTGAAAGCCAACAATGGAAATGGAAACTTGTACGTGCACCTTGAAGAAAAAAAAGTTAGAGACAACGCAATCCAGTATTAGGTCCTCTCTATGTGCTGACCATGCAACATCTCTTAGGCATATTGAAGGGATTGGAACAGGAACTTATACAAAGCTCTCCCTTGTTATAAAATTAATCACTCTCTGCTTGTGCTTGTCACTTATGTCACAAAAAAAATTGATTCTGGTTTTTATTTGCAGCCAGACTAGAAGCCTTGGGAAATTGTGGAAACCGTCATATTGCCCTTGCAAAGCAAAATCAAGTCATCTCCTCAGCATTCGTGAATTTTGCTGTTCTTTTCCAGAATGGGTGATATATGAATCTCCCTCCTTCAGACAATCAATCATTCTCTGCTTGTGCGCTTATTCTGCTGCCAAAAAAAAGAAGTTAACCAGAATGGAAGCTTGAAAATTTCTGGAAATCATATTTCCATTGCCAAGCAAAATCTAGTTTTCTGCTTAGTACCTGTAACTGTTACGCTGTTTTCAAGCAGTTAAACCTCTGAGAGAGCATGTTTTATTTAGATAAGAAAACTCAATCTTGCAAATTCTAAACCTCTGAGAGAGTGTTTTATGGGTTTCTTTCAACCTCCATATTCACTGGTACTTCATCCTTTCCAGAAAGAGTGACTAAAGAATTAGAAGGCATATCCAGGGATTCTTAACAGAAAGCTTCCATCTTTAATGAAAAGGGTGACGTAGCACAGAACCTATAATTGTAAATAATTAGTCGAGGGGAGAAGAAAAGGAAGGAAAGTGATGAGAATAATTAGATTAATTGGGAATCAGAATTAATTGGAGCAGAGAATTACACAAATTTAGAGGAGATTTGAAGAAAATATAGTGAATTTTGCAGGAAACAGGAGAGGAGAATGGAAGGCCAAGAACAATGGATAACAGGAAAACAACACTAGTCAACCAAATTAGTATTCCCAAGACAAGTAAATAGTAGTCAGATAGATGGATGACCAGGTTATCAATTTCCATACATTCAACTGACCTTCATGCCTGCCACTGCCACAAGTTATTACTTTTCTGGTTTATATTGGTAAGCAGTAGGTTTGGCAGATCATTGTCCCAATGTTAAAAAAACTCCAATTGTAATTTGAATCATCTCACAATAATGCTTATTCTCCATCAAAAATAGAAAGACATCAGAGGGAAGGAAATCACCATAATCATAATTGAAAAACCGATTCTAACCTAATCAACTACGATTAAGAATTAAGACCCTCTCACTGGCGTAGCACAAATAACTCAAATATTCGACACGTACGAATAAATGGTACAAGATGAAGCAGCTAATAACTGCAACAAACATCACCAACGACAATAATAGAAATGGTGCAGAAATCAAAGCACACGGAAATTAGTGACGAATGGAAAAATTAAGAACCACTCTGTTCTAGAGGAAAAACCCATGTGAGCTAGGGATTGTCAATTGGAAGAATCGACTATGAGAAAAATCAACTTACAACAGTGACTTGGACACAGCACACCCTAGCCAACCTAACACACAACATGTGACTATCTGAATAACTTACCATATCTGCTCCCAACAGCATCTCTAGAATGGCTAAACCTCTCCTCAACTCCTCATAGATCTTCCTGAATGAACTCTTCCAACACCACTAAAACTTTAGTATTCGCACAGCAAAAAAAAAACTCCAATCCAAAGGCTATCAAGCTAGAGTAAGTGTTTAAAGGTTTTGAATAGAGAAAACCTAGGCTTTGTATTTCTCTCTCTTTTTTTAAGGTGCTCACTAGGCTCAATCTTTCACTCAGTAGGCATCCTAGATTGTGCAAAGTGAAGTATATAAAGAGATGTTAGAAAGGCGGGGTTTAAGAAAATGCAGGTTGCGCAAAACTGAAGCAACGCTTGAGAGCTGAGTTAAACAAAGATTACATGCCACATTCTATCCAATCATATTCTAATGCTGGATCGCACAAAGCTCATGCGCCACATTCCAGTACATCCAATTCAAGCACCACATTATGTCGCTAGAGTGCCAACTCATGCACCAACTACAGATATAGTAGATAAACAGGAAAAACTATTAAAGTACGACTCAAAAACAACTCAACCAAGAGTAACAATTTGGCACAGAATTAGCCAATTCTAATACTTTACATCCATGATTCTCAATGATCATCAATACTTTCAACAATCAAATACGGGCGGCATACCCCAATATCTGTTGATCTTCTATAACAAAGAGAAGAAGCAAAAAACTTCACAAACAGTCCTAATATGATAAGGAAAAATAATAGAATGTCTACGCCCTAACCGCAGGTTTAGTGGGGGAATAATTTTTTCCATTCCAATCTATTCTCAGCGGAATGGCTACATTCTGTTTGGTAAATTTTTTATATGCATACATATATATGTATGTATATATATATCTATATGCATACATATATACACTTGTGAGAATAGCATTCCCTAGAAGTGGGAGTAACTAATATCACAGGGGCATCGAATTACTTAACCCCACTAGTAGAAATTGCCATAACCAGCATCTCTGACGGTATCAGTCTGCCACCACCAGCAGCCACAAGCCAGACATTCAATCATTGAATGTCGCTCGGCCAGCCACCATAACCATAATCAGGTCGCAACATTGCAAGTACCTGATATCAGCAAGTCTTGCCACCAACACCAGAGGAGGTTGGACATCGACTGGACCCCATCAATAGCCATCGGAGGATGGTCGAGTTGTTGACCACAGGTCACCAAACACCAATCAACACCCTCGATAATTTACCAAGAGTAGATGTTTGTATTAGGTGTAAGGCATCTAAGATGGCTTGGCACTTGAAAACATGACACATAGTGTCCTTGCAACACAGGTGTTTTGTTTTTGTCAATTGGACTTACGATTACTAGAAGTCATTAATTGAGGACAATAGACTAAATTTTTTAAGTAATATGTTTTATCAAAAGAATTTATTATGATTATGTTAGATGCATTGTTGTGTGATTTAAGATAGAAAATTAATTAAATTAGAGTGCCAAAACATTGTTGGCCGAAACCCTAGTGAACCCTAATTTACCATAAACCCTAAGTAGCACGATCTCCCTTGTCTTAATTCAACCGCCAGCCGTCTTCCTTATTTATTAGTTATTATATGTTAGGTAATAGATGATTACCTCACTAATCTAAATAATTGGAGGAAAGAACACAAATAGGAAACCCTAGACAAGTACCCCCTTTCCTCTTTGAAAACCCTAATTAGGCATGCCCTCTCTTCATTTTAATTCGGCCACCTCTCCTGAAAATTTTTCAACTATTCGACTATTAAATAAAAGCATAAGAAACATATAAGAAAACTATTCAAATCTTGGATCCAAGATATGCCTTTTAAGTCTCCTAGCATGATAAATGATACTTTTTCTTCATCCAAAAATCATGACATGCCACAGTTTTTGTAGGTGGCCGAATGTTCCTTGTGCCATTTTATGGAATTGCATGTTTAATGTGGAAAAAGCGAGGTCTTTAATGTTTTCACCACATGTATATTTTATGTCTTGAAAAAACCTAGTTTGCCATGGGCTAGTGAAGCATAGTAGGATGAAAATTGTGATTTTTGCATGTTTTAATGTATAGAAGCATTTATATTGGTAGAAGTAGAAATTGAACATAGTTTTCCCAGCAGCCAAAAACATAGGGGACTGGGGCGGTAGAATCATAATTTTTCTTGTTACAAGAACATATATATTTTGGGCCTTAGGTGACATACGTGGTTGTGTGCCTCTAGGATAAAAAGAGAAGGCCAATTGTGTATTTTATACATTGATTTGGTTGGATCTATGCATTGTATGAATGTGGTCGAGTGATAGTATCGCTAAGTATGGACTAACTACACACTTGTATGTACTTAATATGTTACAGTTTCATAAATCTATGATCTACTTATCATTTGGTAGACTTAGTGTAGAAGAGTAGCATTATTCATATATCGGTCAATTAGTAGGTTGGTTGTGGGTTTTGAGGACCATGGGTAGAGTGTTTAGCACATATTTTTATATTATAAGATGATGGGGTGGTAAATTCTAGGAATATTAATGATCTAGGCTTATAATATAAGAAATTGAAGAGTCGGCATAAAGTCTCCTTGGTGGCCATGAGGTAGGCCAAGTGTAGGGTGAGGTTAGGTGTCCTACTTAGTGTCGTTTCACTCTAAAAGTAATTAGGGATGATCAGGGATAGATACCTTATGATTGGTCCTGATAGGGTAGAAGTTGATCGTGCAGAGAGGTGAGAAGGCACCCGTGAACAAACATCCTTAGTTGACCTTTCATTTGACATGTTGGATGTTCATGTCCATTGGTTATCGTCATTCTACTCCGTTGTTTATCCTATGGTTTCAAAGAATATAAAACCTACAAAACCTTAATATTATCTATAATCATCCAATACTGAATTCCATAACCTAGAAATAAGATAGAAGAGAGTATATGACAACACTACGATTTTAAGAATATGGATCCTGCAGAACCCTAGTGTCTACAGTCATCCGACATCAACTCCACATCTTATGGATCCAGGTCGATTGTTTTCGTAGAGAGATGTTTACAGCCATGTAACCATTATATGGTGTAATATTGATAGATATCACGGCAAGTGACGCTGGCTTTGAGAAAAGATCCTAACCATTGAAAAATAAGAGCGCTTAATATTTAGGAAAATCATAGGAGAATCTGAAACTGTTTAAAATAAGCTATTTTACTTTTCTAGACATTTGTTGGATATTTTATTGCAGGGCTACATCCCTTGGGTTTGGAATGTATTATGGACATTTTAACTCAGAGTTTGCAAGAAGGTTTGACATTATTATTGATATTTTAATTTGACTTTTATTCATATGGCGCATTGTTTAGGAGTTCCGCATGTACAATTCAAGCATAGGCCAAGCGTTCGGGTCCAAGTCGCCAGAGTCCTAATTAACAAATTGTAATTTGATGTGGTTAGGGTTAGGCTCTTAGAAGTTGTAGTAAAAGGGAGTGGGTGGCTTTTAAATGGGACATGGAAGAATGATTATCTTTTTCTTCTTTGAATGGAACACAAAGGAATGACTATCCTTTTTTTTCTCCGAGTTCAAAAGGGCTTTCCACTCTCCAACAACATTGTCGGGAATCTAGTGGAAGGACAAAAGAAAATTCATTTACCTTTTATATCTCCATTCGTGGGCAACTGATGACTAATTGTATTAGTTTGACACAAAGGGAAGTTAGCCATGTACAAAAGACGCCTACGGCAATGCAAGACGATGTAGGACCCGAAATCAACCTATCTATAAAATTAAAGAGAGAAAAATGCACTTATATGTAATCCCTCACATGTGCAAAAAATTAAGTTCACATTCTCCTATGATAATTAATGGCTTCAAAAAAAATCTTCTACTTTCTCTATTCCAAGTACACCAGATATAGGGCATTTGAAGGATCAACTTCTATATACCCAATTTTTAGATATCTACCATTTGTCTTCGGGAGGGCCACAAAACATCATTTGCAAACTTATCTAGGATGCCTTTTCATCTGTAAGAAGTAAAATATATTAACATCCAACATCATTTACCAACTTATCTAAGATGTAAGAAGTAAACTATATTAACATCCAATGACCAAAACAAAAATCACATAGAAAACTGACAGCCCACAAACTTGGCACTACACCCAAATTATAATTCACATTTTATTAGTCTCCTTCCTTCAACTTTGAGACCTTGCAGATAGACAACTTCTCCAACCTTTAATATCCTCAAAAATCTTCATCACCTTATCTTCATTGCTAACAAATGAATATCCCAAAAACAAGCTGAAACCAACCCTCCTGCAGCACAATCCCAGAAAATTCTTTCTAGGTGGCAAATAATCTGTAACTAGCCCATCAAGCACTGCCTTTGACTTTTCACAAACACAAATGGTTTTATCTATCTTCACCTCTAGTAATTCTGCTGACCCACAAAATCAGAACACTTACACCCCAGTTTCCATAACACTGAGGATCGAATTCTCATTAATACTCTCATCTCAGCTTCAAAATTTTAGAATAGAAGACTATATGTGCAGTATAAATTACTCTCTCCACAAAAATCACACTGAGACTCGCCATCATTCCAACAGGTGACACTGCCACCAAAATGTAATGACCACTGAGCATAATAAAGCATCATCCATACAGGGCTAATGGACCGCATATTATCACAAGCACCTTAATCCTCTTCAGCAAATGGAGATCTTGAAGGGATAAAACCTCAAACTGGCCCAGATCCATAACACCCGCCCAGTGCTCACAGAACATCATTTCACAACTTATCTAAGATGACTTTTCTCAGTCATAAATAAAACCTATTAACATCCAAAGAACAAAACAAACCACATAGAAAACTAAGCCAACCCAAAAACCTGGCACTAGACCCAAATTATAATTCTCATATTATTGGAGTCTGTTATGTTCCCTATCCTTCCTTCCACTTTGACGCCTTGCAGCTGGAAAACTTGACATCCTCAAACCTTCAATATTCTCAAATTCACCTGTCTTATCTTAATTGCCAACAAATGAATAATCCCAAAAACAAGCTGAAACCTACCATTCCTGTAGCACAATCCCAGAAATTTCTTCTAGGTTGCAAAGAATCAGCATCCTGCCCATCAAGCACTGCTTTGACTTTTCACAAACTCAAATATTCTTATGGCTCTAATAAAATCGGCATACCCACAAATCAGCACACTCCCTAGTTTACATAGCACTGGCAGTCGGAGAGCACAATTCCATATCAAAAGAAGGATATCATCCAAATTTTCGTAAATACACTCATATCAGCTAGAAAATTTCAGATTAAAAGACCATCTTTGCTGTCAAAATTAGTCTCCATCTAAATAAAAATAAGGGCCATCAAAACGGGTGGCTTCCTACCAAAAATATAATGACCAGAGCAAAATAAAATCCTCGTATAGGGCTGCTGAACACACTTACCACAAACACCTATAACCCCTTCATCAAATGAAAACTTTGAAGGGGACAAAACCTCCCACAGGTGCACAACCATAACACCAGCCATGTGTTCCCATACAAGATCAATATAGTTATAAGCCTGACAGCACAGTCCTTTCACCCAAAATCAGAAAATTTGAACCTAAGATAAGAACCCCCAAAAATTTCAGAACTTTCATGTGAAATAAAAAAATCCAAACATGTACAACACCTCAGCCCATTATCTACCACTCTAGTGCCATTGGAAAAACTTCTAGAATAGTTTGCGACTATGACTGCAGAGTGCAGATAGAAAGATAGCTGACAGGTACAGAACCACTAGTACCATCTAACCCCTTCACACACCTCAACACCCCTACAGACGAATCAACACCTTTGATAACTTCCAGAACTCTCAAATAAAGGGATTTAGAGCAAACCCGCATTGGGTGAATCCCAGACAAAAAAAAATCATAAATTCATGCATTTAAGGATTCACATCCACCAAATCAGCCCTTCGGTAATGTTTCAAGCATGGAATTAGCCCTGGAATTCCATTTGTTATCATTAAGTAATGGTATTGCAGTAGCAATAGTACTTCATTTCTACTTTAGTATGTATAGTTACTTGTCATAGCATATGAGTGACGTGAAGCTGCAGTTTCAATAAGATGGATTACAAATGGATAATTGGCAGGCACTCAGCTAAGGCAAAACAGTTCAGGCAACAAAAGGAATACAGAAGCTACACTAATCATGAAATGGCAGCATTCTGTAATTGAAGAAGCAAGCAATACAGTTAGGAACTACTGAGTCAGCAAAGATAACTCCACCTCAGCAGCAAGCCTAAACCAGGAGTATTCAAGAGAACGCAAGAATCACTGAAAAGAAGGAGCAACCAATTCACTGATGTTATAGCTGTAAATTAGCATTCTGTTTTCTGGTTTAGAAAGCCTAGAACTGATTCATGATTCAGTGGCAACAATAGTCTATCAGAAATAAATCATGAAGGAACTCAATGAATGTGATAAGAAATCTGCACTGCAGAATTACTTCCTCCCTTGTTATGTCATTGTTTCTTTAAAGAATTCTCTTCTACAGTTCTGATATTTTCTTTTTCCTTTTTTTTTTTACAGAAACCAGAATTAATTTATCCTTCTCTTGTATTTTCTTGTAGCAAGGGAGCAATAGAAGCATCACTTTGTTCCATTTTTTAGTTTGGCATTCCAGTTAAAATTGACAAAGAATATGGAAAATCTTTGCACAATTTTTAAGGGGGAGTTAAGAACTGTAATTTGAAGGTTAGGAATCATTATCAACTACACTTGATCAATATCAGACCTTGTCCAGGCCATATGGAGAAATTTCAGCAATTATTCAAGCTAAAACCCCTGCTCATCCCAATCCGTGGTCATTTTTCTATTCTAATTTTCTTAAAATATATGTACAGGCAAACATTATTATAAAAAACTGATACTTATCTAGATACATAATAGAATTATTAAAAATTTATTACTTAAATAAAGCAAGATTTTTTCCAATTTTCACGTTCATAAAAAATTATAATTAAAAATAATTTAAGATTAGGGATGGGTAGGTTATTTTCTACATTAACTTCCAACTGAAAAGTTTAATCACCTAATTTTTTTTATCATGTCCATCCATAAAGACTGTTTACCTGGACTATGCCCTATAAAATTTAGGGTTGTGGGCAACCCAGTTTCAATTTAGGCCAACCATCAAAAAACCCTTATCTCTTCCTCCAACCACAACAAACCCTTCCCGAATTCGCTGTTGTCAACAGCACAACAAACCAAAAATCAACAACTACCCCTTCACCACTGACTCATTTTTCTTCCGGACTCTATTCAACAATACAAAACTTTCACCAAAAACACTTCCAAGTAGACAACGGTGACTACCACCAACAAAGGATGAGACCTACGGTTATCTAGCTCTCCAATTTTTTAAATTGTTGCCATTTTTAACAACCACCTCAAAGTTTAATGCCAACAACTTGTATAATCTGTCGTTCAAGTTGTTTCTCAAACTCCATCCGTCTCTCTCTTCTTCCATCTCATTACACCTATGAAGCTTCAAAATATGAAGTACAACATTAATTCTTCTATTTCTCTTTTAGTTGGAGTCATGAGAAGCTCCATTGACATGCCTAGAAAAAATGCAGCCTAGTGCATGAGACTCACATTGGAAGTCAACATAGGATAATTTTTGGATGCAGCCTTATGATCTATTGCAAAGAGGTTATTTCCATGGAATGTTTACCAACAAATATTGATGATGGAGAACTGATATGCTGAGTTTCTTTTTTATGCATTTTCTTTTGTTCTTTTCTATTAGAGATGGCTTATAATTCTTCAACACACCATGGGTACGTCCATGTGAGCTTCAATTTTGATATGTCCACCATTAAAGCAAGGAGTGATAATGGAAAATCGAAAAGAAACTGAACTTGATTGCAATGTATGTTGTCCAATTAATTTCAAATGTTTTGGTTTTTCATCATACATTCAAAATATAGACTTGGAATTACATTTCAATGCCATAATTCCTTATGTAATCCAAACAGTAGAATTCAAATTCTAATCAATTAAATCCAAAATTGGAATTGGACTAGTAAATTCAAGACCTGATACCAATTCTACAATCCAAACAGATTTTTAAATCTCCATGCACCCAAAAATCAAAGAATATTTTCCAACCGTACTTTACAAGAGCATTACACGTCCTCACTCAACCACCCCATGCAATCCTCTCCCTATTAGAACAAATAAATTTCCACCTAAGTTTTTCTTTAACTCTATGTCACTCACAGCCACCTGGTCATAAGGTCCTATGAGGGAGGACATGCACCATGGTAAGAAGATCCAAATTATGATTGCTATATTTTCAACATTGGGTAAATGATTAACCAACAGTATTATTTAAGAAGATAAACAAACAACGGAAGCTTGTACAGGCATGAAGGCCAACTGATCTCATAGATTCAGAAAATCAACATGCATCTGCTGGTTACTAGTTGCTTAACTTGGGACAATTAGGCTAGTTGGTTAGTATACTTTCTACAAATGAATGTGGCAATAGGCATGAAGGGCTTGAGTTGATGAACTGAAGTTTACAAATAATTGTTTCTCTTGTCCTTCCCTTCCCTCCTATGATTTCCCCCGAATTCTCCCCATTTCCAACAAATCTCCTCTAAATTTGGCTAATTCTTATCACCAATTCAACTAATTTCTCATCTCCTTCCTCCTTCGTCATCCCCTTCGTCTAATTCTTCTCAATTGTAGGTTTCGCCCTACATCAGTTTCTCCCTCCAATTTCTCTATTATTCTGATCTTACCTCTGATTTCTCTTCTCACTCGGTTCTCTATCCAGTCCTATATGAAATATATTGGCAGGAATGATAAATAAAATCTCTATCCCAACATACGGGTGAGAAATGGCAGGGAGAGGAGAAAGCCAAGCTCCAGTTTTGCATTTCAACTTCTGCCAGAATAGAACATTAAACCATCCCAGGCCATAGCACAACTTTTCGCTTAATCACATACTTTACTGGACTTCTATCCATTGTGCATTATAGTCCATGTCCCAATACAAGTATCTAACTATGCCCTGAACAGCAACACTTCCAACAAGGAATGTGAAGACTGAAGCATATCATTGAAATATGCAACCAATACCCTTGGTGGAAGACAGTAAATGAATGCCAACACAAGTAACTACACCTTGAACTGCAACACTTCCAGCAAGAAATGTGACAACAAATCATTTCTGAAATATGTAACGAATATCCTCAGTGCCACTGCCAGACAGTGAATAAGTGCCACTTTAAAACAGGATGGGGATATGACAACCCCTAACACAACCTGCAGATGGATGATCTCCTTTTGTTGCCAACACTTAAAGCTAATCAGGGCAAGTTTTACCTTTCTTTTCACAAGAAAAATATCATTCAGATGTGGCCACTTTTTTAATCAGAGGCAACATTAGCAGTGATGGTAAGGTAACAGTTGGGATAATAATCACCAGAAAACCAAATCAATATTAGCTCCATATTTTATTTCTTAAAAAAATCCACTGCAGCAATCAACAAAATAAAATCTACGGAGTGGTTTGCATTCCTCACCGTGAACAAATATAAAATCTTTGACATGCTTCATGTCCAAGTCCCGTAGATTAACTATGTAGGATGAATCAATGCGAGCAGAAATTGCACCTCCAAAACTAAAAGCTTCTTCATCCCCAGCCAAACCAGAGCCAACCTGACCCAGAAAGGAAAAGGAAAACTCACAGTGCATAAACATAATTAGGAAAAAAAGCTGTAAATGGGGAAGACCAAGTTGTGACAGAAAAACAGTGCAACATGAACATGTCCAATAAAAAACCTCTGCCTTTTGGAGAAACTTAAATTTTATGCAACCAATGAAATAAATCAATCTGACAATAGATTAAAAAAATTATCCTAAGCCAAATTACTATAGCCCAAAGCACTACCTACAAGCTTTTGCAGCATAGATGAAAATATTAGTAGATATTTAAAATATTGCCCAATAAATACCAGTAACAAGCCTCCCCAATAATGATATTTCCAGGTTTAAAAAAAACATGATATACCATATCGGCGATATATGGACCAATTTTTGACCCATTACCCACTTACACTACTTTTAAACCCGCTTCCCAGAAGGCAACTATTCTATTGTCTTTGTAGCACATATAAAAATATTAATAGATATTTAAAATATTGTCCAATAAATATCAGTAGAACGCCTCCCCAATAGTGATATTACCTGGTTTAAAAAAAACGTAATATACCGTATCGGCAATATATTGGCCAATTTTTTACCCATTGCCCACTTACCCTACTTTTAAACCCACTTCCCTGAGGTCGCCTATTCTATTCTATTATATTGTCCTCCTTTTGTTCTTCTCTTTCAAAAGCCAATTTCACTTTTTTTTTCTAGGTTTTTTCTTCAAATTAAAATCAATTAATTGTATCTGAAAGCTAATCCTAAATTTCAAGCATATTTCATCTTTGAAAATCTCAGAATTTTTTTTTTATAGTGTTGGTTACTATGCTATTTAGTATTAAGGTGTTGATTAAAATGAGTAAAATTGTCTAGCACTTCAAATATCCAAAATAGGATTAAATATGGTTTTAGTACATAGTTTAGCTATCATTGCATCCGATATCTAGCCGATACTGATACATATTGCCGGATATGGCCAATATCTGTATAGCCACAATGGATGCCAATACCAACACCAATATTTTCATCCATGTTTTTCAAGCTTCCTCTACTGAGAAAAAAGTGGATAAAGTTTGCGGATTGGAGGATTCAGTATTGAGACCTGTTCTTCTGAACAGTGAGAGGCCTACCACCCAAAAGCAACTCTTAATAGCCATCTTATCTATGAGTCACAGCATCAGTTGTATGGTGGTTCTGTAATGTTTTCTGGTGATTTAAACAGCAATAATGCCCTGAAATAGGACACAAAACCTAAGAAAATCTGAATTCAGATAGTGTACTACAATTCATATCATCTTGATCCATTACTGGAAGAGAACCCCTAAAATGGGTGTGCAATGACCTACAGTTCAAAGTCATCATATGGTGCAGGTACTAGAATTGTACAGATCCACAACTTAAGGAGGAAACCAATTAAGAGAGCATTGCAACCTGTTGAATCTGTTTGATTTCCATTTCTCACAAAATCTGGTTCAGGAGATGGAAAAAAGTGAGTTCTTCTCACTCTGACTGAAGAATTACTGAACAGTAGCAGTCAATCAGAGCACATCATAATTTTTGTTTCCCTGCACACATTGTGTATGAGGAGTTGGAATGGAATACAAGAAAAAAGTGCTCGAACCCATTTGCGTCCTGTGGATAGCTATTTTGTGGATACTGACCCTTTAAATTTTTATATAATGCTTTTATTACATAACCATAAAAACAATAGCCTTAATGTTGATAATCCAACAAGGAAATTAACTAGTTATATGATTTTAGCACATCCCAACTAGCAATCTAATTTCCCTACACAACAGCATTCTGAAAGTAGACAAATACCAATAAATATAAAAAAATGGCATATGCCAAGAAAAACAACTCCTTAAATTGAATATTAACAATTTCTGGACAGGGTTTTGGAAAGAAAATGGCATTTTCATCAGTGCATATGCAAAAGAAGTGAAGATGTTTGAAGGCAGAGTACTGACTTATCACCTGGCCTTAGTTTAGGTAAAAAGGAGACTTTCTTCCCTACTTTTTCACTGTTTTCTTTGGGGATGGGTAACCTTGTCAATATTTTTTGAAAGAGGAGCTAATATCAAATATTAACTGCCAGTCAGGTGTTTAAGTGAAAGAGACATTTCTGTCAGTATATTACTCTTTCAGTTTTAGCCACTGACACTTTGTCTTCTACATGACTAGTGATAGCAACTATTGTAGGGTTTATCCAAAACAATAAAAACTTGATCACTTTGACTATGCTTCTCTACCTAGAAGCCTTTCTACGTCTTATTTTCTTCCCATGTTATCAGTGGGATGGAGGGGAAGGATACCATGTTAATGTTTTGAAATAGGTAAGGATATTAAAATCTGTTACCCGGTTTTCAGAATGCTCAACAGTCCAAATAAGTTTCAAACAGAATTGTTTTTTTTTCTTTTTATCAGTGTCTCAACAAGAAACATTGTTGCTAGTCCAGTCAAAATATGCAAAACACTGAAGGACATTAACAATAATGGAAAGAAACCTGAACAGTCTTAAGTATTATCAGTTGCAGATCATAAACAAGAACGCCTCCACACCTGCCCTGAGGATCAACCTTTACCAATGGACCTCTAGCAAACGATTCATGACCTCTTTTCAAATAAAGCCACTCTGGACCCTCAAAACAATGCAATGAGCTGAAGAGAAAATAAGCTTATCAGACAAAAGAAGCTACTAGCAACATCATTTATTTCAAACAGTGACGAACATATGAAAGAGAGAGAGGTAACATTGATTCTATCTTTACAAAATTAGAGGAATAAAGAAGGCAAGCCATCAGTAATGCAAATACTCATTAAATAATAATAGACATCAACAGAAGATGAAAACAAACTAAATATCATATGTCAAACTTGGAATTACCAACCCTTTCTCACATATTCAACAGTTTCTGATTGACATTCCTTTTTCCAGGCCCAGAGGTAATTATGTACTGAAAAGAAGTTACAAAGATATATAAAGCTACAGGCAAGACATAGCCACATTGGATAAATAAACAAAAGGAAAAAAACAACATCAAACAAGTGGCACTATCCTAATATTTTCCATGATCAACAACACTTGTCTTGAAGCTCCTCTTGAGTAAAACCCAATAAAACACTGCAACCCGTCAATATATTAAGAGCAGGAAACATCAACAAAAGATACAAGGACTCTTATACATCAAAACAAACAGAGCAAATAATGCAGAATTCAAATAAGTTTAATCTTCTTACTTGTCCCCAAGCACTGCAAACAGTGGCTATGAATATTAAACTTCCAGAGGTCGCATGCTCTAACCAACAAGAGATGATTATAAATTTGACGGTTTTAGGAAAGACCAATTAGTAAAGAAATACACGTTTGCCCCAGTACTCCCTAAACAAGAAAAGTCGATTGGCCAAACACCACCACAGGTCTCCACACTTGAAGAACATTATCCAAAATCTCCTAACTACATGAGAGACAGTTCCTCCCCCCCCCCCTCCGGGTTTCCATCAGATGTGAGAGAAATTTCATCAAAATAAGAAAAGATTAAGATTTGTCCATGAAATCAAAAAGAACTTGATGGTAAGAGGGATAAAAACCCTAGCCAAAAAGAATGTTCAAGTGGAGCCAAGCACCCACAACAAAAGCACAAAAAAATTGGAGTTCCATGCTGAAGATCATGCACAAAACTGCACTGAGAGAGCACACGAAAGTGACTATTGAGTGTTGGGGTGGGTGTGGGAGAGAGATAATTACAAGCAGATGTCATTAATTATGCTCACTTTCAGTAAAGTCCACGAGCCTATCTTAAAGTATCAATAGAAAGATATTCATGTATGCATGTATAAGCACAAAACACTTTTAGTAACTCATATCCAGTAACATTATTGTATTCTTGACTGTGTAAAACATTGTCATTTGTAAGAATTAAAAACTTACATGAGATTTTTAGGCAATACTTATGGATATATACAAAAGAAATTGATTAAAAACTTAAATAAAATTATTTTTGTATGTATTTAATTTTTATTCAAATTTGGCATATTTATTTATAAGAATAAAGCAAGGTATCCATTTATAAGAAATAAGACAATGTTTCTATCTTTTCTAACACAGAAAATTGTATATGGACTAAATCAAGAAAATTATGAAAATAACTCTTTATGACCAGTGGAAATTTAAACATCATTTTGACATAATCTGAGATTTTTTAACTTCATTGCAAATTGAGAAACTGGAAACAGACAAATTTTTCAGATTTTTTGTTCTCCAAAAACAAGACCAATTTTATACAAAGGAACAGGTTCTAATTTACTCCAGACCAGCCAACCTTCTATCCTAAATTTCTTTAAAGAAAAAAAAAATCCACGAGTTATCTTCATTCCCCTACTAGGATAAACCCAAAATTTTGATAAATCTGCCGTTCCGTGCAACACAAACTTGTAATCCCCATTGCAGAATGCAAAGCACATTGCCAAAAGAACCACAACCTCAAGAGAATCAAGAAAACCGCCATCAATTCTGCAACAATCTTCTTCATCATTCTTAGGAGGCTGGCTGACAACCTCCAGAACATCAATTAGAGAGATTTCAAATCCTTTGAGAAATCCAAATATAAATGATTCCGCGATTGAATTAGAAGTAGATGCACATAAAGCTACAGGACTTGAAGGATATGGTTTTCCCCCACCTTCCATTATACCTTCAGCTCCAATTTTTCTTTTTTTTTTTTACTCGATTATGATATTTCTAGTACAATCAGATGAAGAGCGTATTCCCACCCGAGGGGAACTAAGCCAAAAGACCGAAGTCAGGAGCTACCTTTATCGTATGGAAAAGAGTAAGCGACCTAGGAGCGGATGCCAAATCCTTTCCATCCCAGCGGAGCAATCAATTCAATAGAAAGGCTTCCTTTAGAGCAGGCAGAAGTTCAGTCCTTGGTTTGTTTGCTCCATACGAAAGGAAATTGGTCCAGTCTCAACTTCCTAGCTCGTGGAAGCGACTACTTCTTTCTTCTTCACAGCTAAGAGTGAAAAAAAGACGATTCTGTGCATCTTCGATGAGTCAGACTAGGCTAGGAGTCCCAGATAGGAAGAAAGAGCATTCGCCACTTCAAACTAGTCACTAGAACTCCCTCCTTACTTAGATCTTCGTGACCCAGGGAGAAGTTGGCTTATTGAACTCCTAAGTCAAGTCATTTGCCGGAGATTCCACAAAGACTAGCTTATGCTCTACCATATCATATAAAGAAGGGAAATTCCACCCCAGAATGATGCACTCAAGTTCGTGAAGAAGTGTGAGAATTGCCAGCTCCATGGCAATCTTCATCACCAGCCGCCCGCTGAGCTGAGGTCTCTCCAGGCTCCTTGGCCCTTTGCATAATGGGAGATTGATATTCTCGGCCCATTTTCTATTGCAACGGGCCAAAGGTAGTTCATCATCGCGAGCATCAACTACTTCACCAAATCGGTTGAAATCGTCCTGCTGGCTAAGATCACGGAGCACAACACCTTAGAGTTCGTCTGCCAGAGTATAGTCAGCAGATTTGGCATTCTTGAAATCATCGTAGCTCACAACGGAACCCATTTCTCAGAAAAATATTTCACTAAGTACTATACCAATTTAGACATCAGATTGGTTCACACTTCGGTGGTGTACCCGTAAGGGAACGCAAAGGTGAAGGTCACCAACCGTACGCTACTCCATGGTCTAAATACCAAGTTGGAGGACGTAAGGGGCTCCTAGGTCGACGAGCTCCCCTCCGTCCTATGGTCTTATCGGACGACTCCAAAGGAACCAACTCGCGAGACGCCCTTTAGTCTCTGTTACGGGACTGAAACAGTAATTCCAGTAGAGATAGGGCTTCCGAGTCTTAGGGTCGAATCCTTCGACCCGTAAGGCAACTCCTAAAAAATCAGGGGACACCTAGACTTGTTGGAGGAAACTCGTGACGTAGCCAGATTGCAGATGGCAACCTACCAACAATGAATCGCCCGCTACTACAACAAGAAGGTAAAAGCACAGCAATTCGAAGTTGGTGACTTGGTCTTGCAAAGTATCGAGGCTACGGCTAAGATCGCCAATCGGAATAAACTCTCCCCGAATAGGGAAGGTCCTTTTCTAATCTCAGTCATTCTGCGGAACGGAGTATACAAACACTGGACCCAGAATAGCAAGTTGGTTCCATGGATATGGAACGCGATCCACCTCAAGCGTTACTTCCAGTAATGGTCCAGGTAGGCATTCTATATGTATGCTTGCAAAAGTAGATACTATTCTCAATTAATAATAGAAGTATCTTTCGTTTGCACCATGTTCTCTTTTATTTCCTTTTCGGTTCCATATACATGTGTGTGTTTGCAGGACTATATAAGCCACCAAAACTGCCCCTATGTCGGGCGGGCTTTCACCCGCTCGTTATTAAATCATGGTCATCCATGTGGCCCATATGCGGTCGTATTTAAACTCTAGTCATCCAGGCAGCCTATAAGTGGTCGTATCTAAACATTGGTTATCCAGGTAGCCCATAGGTGATCGTATCTAAGCCTTAGTCATCTAAGTTGCCCGTTCGCAGTCAAAATCTTAGGGGGCTTAAATAGCGCACGTAACGACCTCCTAAACAAAGAGATAGCATGGTCAGTCAATGACGGTCAATAGGAGCAAAGCACTCCTTTCGAAAGATGGCCGCCCAAGTTTATCCCTGGGCAGCGCCACCAAGCTTCTACTCCCATACGAGTACAGAGCAGGCTAGGCCCGACTTCAGGATTTACTTTGATGTCTTGTCTAGGGCTTGAGAGTGTCAGAAACGACTCAAGCAAGGCGGACGTCAACTTGTGTGCCATGCACCAAGTTAGTCGATTAACACAACAACAAATAATTTGAAAATGACAATGAAGGCAAAGACATGCAACATTAATAAAACGACCATTTTATTGCTTGTGCCAATATATTTATAATGGTATACAAATGAAAGCAAAGAGCATAAAAACTATGGAGGTGCAGAGCTCCCAGGAGGAAGCGATGGTGGCCCTTGAGCATTCCAGGGCTGCCCAATGAGACTCTCACGACGTTGGACATAATGATCTAATGGGTCAAGATACTCCACTGGAAAGTTGGGGTCAACCAACCGTGCAATGCACAACAAGAACCCTTCGAGGGAATGCATGGTGTATCCTATTGCCACAGCTCAAACGACTAGCTGTCTTCAGGCAAGTCACCTCCCGACCTCTCGAAGTGCTCCCTTACAGCGAGTAGATCTGATCTTGATCCTGAGATCTTCCCTTTGTGCGCTCCTGGATCTCGTCTGAGACTCGGATGGCTCACAATCAAAACCGGCGACGGTTTCCCT
>JAOVVI020000994.1:0-26698 GCA_028571085.2 Nepenthes alata | reverse complement strand
CAGAGCAACGAATCACGGTAGCGGCAGAAAAGCCTGCGTAGTCGCCTGGGGACGGCGCCAGACTGAAAAACGACAAGACCCTGCAGGAAGACTGATGGGCTGCGGTATGGACCCAAGAAACATGCTAGGCCTGACCATTGGTCGGCCCAAGCATGGGGGCTAGTGTTGGGTCCCGTGCCAAGGCCCACGATCGATAGAGTACCAGCCCACTGCGCAGGAAGCCTGCGTGGCGTCCATGTGGCAGAAACGGACAAAGACCCTGCATTGCATTAATGAGCTGCCAGGAGAGAGGAAAGCTAGCCAATGAGGGCGCGGCCAGCACTGTGGCAGCGGCTCAGGCGGCTGCCTACAGGCAGCCGACCAATCCCCTTTCGAAGGAAAACCAGGCTTGGCCGGCAGCGCCCATGTGCTTGCCTGCCACCGTAAAACGACAACCGACATGACCGGCGCACCACGACAGCGACCAGCGGCCACAGAGCCCTAGCAACGGGCATTCTCATGCCCAGCGTCCACGGGTAAGGAGCCTATAAGAGCTCTCTTCCCCCGCAGAGCAACGGACTTTTGGACTTTGGAACTCTCCGCCTCATTCCTCTCTCAGACAATTCCAGAGAGCAAGGAAAGAAGCGATCGAATTCAGTAGGACTTAGGACCCTGGGGTCTCGTACGAGTCCTCATCTCTAAACATCCGGATCCCTACGCCTGCTCAGACAGCGAGAGTGAGCCACTAATTGCGGTGCACTAAGGAAGCCAGGCCTTCCATCGCCTGCTCATTGTATTTTTCGCTCTAAAGAATAAGCATTACCTACGCAACATCAGCATTCTTCAACACACCGCCCAGCGAGAGTGTAACATTTCCGTTTATTGCGGGAACCTGCTGACTTGTGGTGGGAGAAATCCCGTGGGGGGAGAAATCCCGGCGGACCTCTGACCTCTTGTTTGTTGATTGTATTGTGTAGGTCCCAGGTTAAGTGGTACGGAGACCGGGCCCTCGTCCTGACGCAACAACGTGCTTAGGAATCCGAAGGCTCCCTAATTCGTACGACAACCTCGGACCCGGGATGCAACAGCTTGATATATTTAAATTATACAATATAATAACCCAACAATATCTTAACCAAAATCTGAAATCCATTTCTCATAATTTACATAAAATGATTCTCCAAGACCTCTTATGAGCCATATTAGTCTTAAAATTCTTATAAATTTCAAGAATAAAATTAAATTAAGGCTAAGCACTTGAAATTAAATTTTCCTCCAAGAATTCAGATTTCTTCTTCTTCTTCTTCTCTGTTTTTTACACTGCAGAGAAGCTGCAAAGGGAGCTAGAACTAGGACATGCTATCCCTTTTCCGAATGCTGACAGGTGGCCATGTCAGGCCACCTGCTTGCTTTTCGTTTGTTTGTTTCTTTGTTCTTTTCCTCTCTTTATCTGTTCTGTTGTTTTTTAAACTGGGTCCTAAACATTTGATGTTCAGCATGATCATGTAACATGAATCTTTTGTGTTCTAGTTGTGTTTCTTCGATAGAGATGTTCTTTGAAATTCTGACTCTTTGCGCCTGTGGGCATGGCTTTGGGCTGGCTGCAGAGGTAGCCAGGGGGCTCTTCACACACTGGCCATGGCTTGTGATTGTCACACGCCACTCTGTGGAGCTTTGTTCACCGCCAAATTTCCAGTGACACATCATTACAGCATTATAAGTAGATTGTAGTCAAAAAACCTGAAATTGAAGTACCGTGCTAGGAGTTTGAATCACTAACAAGTGATACCAAGAGTGGGAAAAGCGATCATCATCATTACGATTAAAAAATAATTAATATCTATTCACAGGTTTATAAGGGGCATTGGAACAATGCATTTTGTTGGAGAATCGCCTAAAAGTGCCTTTTTTGATGAACATTGTTTTTTTTCATCTTCCTCTGGAAATTAAAAAATGACTGGTACATCCTGAAACTTCAAACCTTCAAAAGCTTTGACCCATACGTCCAAAATTTGCAAATAAGGTACTGCTGTAAAAGCTTTTGGTGAGTACTACACAACCATGTAAAATATTCCCGGAGAAATTTTGTATTCGAAGTGCGTACTCGAAGTCGTAGAATTTTAAGTTATGGCTTCATTTTCTATCCCAGTATAATAAAGACTATATAATCAAGTTTTACAGAATTAATTTACCTATAAGGGCTTCATTTCTGTAATTTTTTGTGGCGTAAGAAAGAGATCATGAAAATTTGCCGCTAACAAGTTATGAAGGACAAAAATGAGCAAACATGGCCAGAAAACAACCAAAATTTTCTCTGATTGCAATGAAGACTGATATGGATTATGGAGTATGCCATGTTTGAAAAATATAATAAAAACAATGCATACCATGGATTTGTGGAAATACCCAATATAGATGTTGAATAACCAATAATCTCCATATCTAAAATGACTCACTTGATCTGGGGTGTAATCACCACTTTAAAATACCCTCTGTTCACACCCAGGTGCCAAGGTTTAAAGTATGTGCTCTCAAATCTATACACCGTAAAATATTGTCCAATCTTCTCGAAATGGTCAAGCTTCCACCATGTTCTAAAATTGACCAACGCATCTCAAATGGTAGAGCATGGAATATATAGAGGGTGGAAGAGGGGGTGGTTGAGACAACCACCCATGTCATGGGTGTTTGAGGAATTTACCCCTCCCATATCCCAACAAGCTCAGTATCACTCTTCCTGTTCTCAGCAGCATGAACATTCCCTTCCCTCCAAGTAGTCTGGTTCATTGCCTGCCAATGGGCTGCACCTCCAAGCCTTGTTCTTCCACTTGCTCCTCGAAGGATCATGTTTGGCAAATAGGTCAACAATTACTTATACAGATTGAACCGACAAAACACCCTTTAAAGTGAGTCTGAATTCTAGCACACTGGACTCGATGGAGTAATTTTATATTTTTGATGGCTGTCTTTTTGTCATTGACTTTGTTATGGCATGGTTTTGCAAAAAATGGAAATGTTTATGTGATAAAATGAAAAAACAAGTTAAAATTATATCAGTTTGCTTTTGACGCATTGTTAAGGTTGGGGGGGTGTTGATGTGAGATGAATAAGGTCATTGGCGTGGGCAAGGGGGTAGCCAATCACTATTTCCTATGATTTCCAAATGTTTGGAGAGCAAACTGATGAAAGAAAGAGATATTACTATTTTACAAATTGCCGCAAAGAAATAAAAAAAATACTAATCTACACCTTAACGCATTAAACTTTAAATTATACAGATGATTTTTTAAGTGGGCCCAGTGTGGGCTACCCACTCAACCTTCCTACTGGACTGGTTTTGAACCATTCCAATCTCCCTTTGACTGAGGAAAAAAAAAAAAGAGAAAAAAACAAAAGCAATTAACTCTAAAAATAGTATCATGGACTGTAGTCTGTGCAACCTGGCATATTGATATCTTTTTCTGTTATGCTGTATTGAAATACAAAAACCAGTGATAAGACTTCTAATAAAAATATATTGTCCTTCTTCGTCAAATTAAAATCTTTGTTGTTTTTGATCTTTTTTGAAATTTAGGCAAAAAAGGAAGAACTGCTAGTTCAGTGTGGTAAATAAATTTTTAAGGTTTTTGTTTCTTTATTAACTGAAAGAGATTATTCTAGTAAAATCTAGGCCCATGCAAGACATTGAATGTCAAAACTAGATAAAATAAGTACATATAAGTGAACATGAATTATACAATATATATTAAATAAATTCATTATTGATATAAATTGTAGAAGTTGGTAACACTAAAGGATGAGATACTTGCTTGGAGAGGCACAGAGAAGGATTTCTTTATTTTCATTTTTGTATGGGTAATAAAAGGAAATTTTGATGCCCTAGAGTGGCAGGGTGGGTTATACAAGGGGATTGTGTTATCATTTGGATTACTGATGAATGCGCAAGTAGTTCCGGCCATAAGGTGAGAGAGCGGCTACTTGTTTGGAATATTAATACAACTTGTCCTGCTTCAACCCATTTATTTTCACAAGCATTGAATAATTTTTTAATATACTGGCTGCTATTTGTTCCTTAACCAAATAAATTGCATTTGTTTTGTGTAATGATCAATCATGTCATTTTTGGATGTGAATCAAGGGTAGTCTAGTGGTGGACTACCTACTTGCCTAATTCAAATGATTTGGTTTAAAATTCTGCCAATTCCACCCCCCCATCTTACCTATCAGCACAGATAAAAAGCATCATGTTATTTTTGGAGACAATAATGTTTAGTATTGTATGTGCTGTGGGTTGACAGAGCTCCTGTGCCATCAAATTTGACATATTTATTCAAGATTATTTGTTTGTGGATCCTGTGCTTGTGTAAACAAGTTAACGTGTTTGTATCTGACAATAATGAATAGTTTTTCCAGGATAATTCCATTGATCTTTACAAAAGGGCAGGTCATATATTTGGTGTGAAGTCTGACCTGGTGGGTTGAGTTACTCCTAATATTCCCTGTCTAACAGAGCCTTATTGTTGCTGTAACAAATTTCCTTAATCATTTACGTGGGCAGCTGCACATTTGGGACTTCTCTGGGCAGATAACAGATCTGCTAACGGCAGATAGGACAATGTCGCCTAACAGTGATCTAGGTCAAGTTGATGAAGAGGTAATATCCTTTTGTGCTAATGTGGTTGTTTCACTTGTTGATATTTCTATGTCTGGATGATGCAGAAGTAATGCTTCATGTCTCTTACCAGAGTTCATCGAAGTTGAGTTTTAGATGATTATTGTTTGAGGAACATCACTTCTAGTCAAATAAAGGAACTGTTTAGAGCTTTGTTAGTATATGAAGAGAAAGATTCGTGTGCTTGTGCATGCATGGGTTGCACAAGTCAAATAAAGCCATCTCTCCAGCATCTCCAAGTCACCTTCTTCACTGTCGACCATTATTTTTCTCTCACCTGTGCTTTTGTGCACGTGCACACACACATAACACACATTCACATGTTGGTACTTGTCCGTGCAAGCATGTGCACTTTTGAAAAATTTTGTCGATTGTCTGAATCACCCACTACATGATCAGTCTGGAATTCATTCAGTATGAAGAGGTAATATAATATATATATATATAAATTCTGGCACCATGGATTAAACATTCTCTGATGGAGGTTGGGTCTATTCCCTGCTATTAGATACTAGCATCCTGCTGTTATTTCAGATACATAAGCTTGATGACTAGACTAGTATGCTCAATTTTGGAACATTGTATGTTCTCTTTTATTTTGCAGTTTCATTTGATGCAATTAGCTCTCTTCTCTATCATATTTTTTTGATATAACTCTTCACAGGTTCTCTTGGAGTTGCAAATCTATGGATTGTTGGACAAAGGCAAAAATATCGAAGGCCTGAAAGTTGAGAAAGCAGTAGAAGAAAGGTCTGAGATGGAATATTTTTTTGACAGACTTTCATTTCGGATGAATTGAAATACCAGGGATTATAACTCTTCCTTATCACTTGGCAATGTGCAATCACTGGGTAGGGGATACACAGACGCTCGCTTGCTGGGCTTGACTGGACTGCTAAATCTTGGGAATACTTGTTTCATGAGTAGTGCCATTCAGTGCTTGGTGCACACACCAAAGCTTGTTGATTATTTCCTTGGGGACTACAACAAGGAAATAAATTACGAAAACCCTTTAGGCATGAATGTGAGTGATTTACTTGTGTTTTTTCTGAGGATATTCTGTTCATAGCCTTCTGGGAGGTTGTGTTGCTTTGACCAAATCTTATTCTTTTCAATTTTTTTCTTCTGTTTTTTTTTTCCTGTCTAAGAATGCTATGTTATGGTCAGGGTAAGCTTGCTTTAGCATTTGGAGATTTATTGAGGAAGCTATGGGCACCAGGTGGGATGGCAATTGCTCCAAGAGCATTCAAGTCAGTACTAGCTAGCTTTGCTCCTCAGTTCAGTGGTTATAACCAACACGATTCTCAGGTATGTGAAGCTCTTGCTTCCTTAGGCATGTTCTAAAATCCATTGATTATCCAATAAATAAGCGCAAAATTGAATACTCCTTGTTTGACTCTAGCTTGTGTCTTGTGTGCCTATTGATTTGTTAATTGCAAATTGAAAATCTTCTTCTAAGCTTAACTGCTTAATTGCAGGAATTTCTTGCCTTTTTGTTGGATGGACTCCATGAAGACTTGAATCGTGTGAAACACAAACCTTATGTAGAGGCCAAGGATGCAGATGGCCGCCCAGTTGATGAAGTGGCAGATGAATATTGGCAGAACCATGTAGCTCGTAATAACTCCATAATTGTTAACTTATTTCAGGTAAGTCTTGTTTCATTTGAGGTTCATGATTGTTTAATTAGTGTTCTATTGACTTGTGATTAAGATGCATTGGTATTGTTTTCTTCACTTGTGCTTCAATTGCAATTTAAAATAATCGTTTGGTCCCTATTCTATGTCTACAGAAATATCCTCTTTGCAATGTAGTAGGGGTAAGGATGCATACCTTTGAACTTCTCTGGATCCCACAATGTGGGAGTCTCTTGCTCTACGCTGCTATTTTGTTTAATCCCTTGTCCCTATTTCCACTTGTGGTCTATATGCAATACGAGACATTTTCCCAACTTGTGATCCATATACTATGAAATCTTGTATAGGCATGTGTTCCGCAAATGCCTCTGATGCAGATGTTGATAGGTTTTGTGGGAAGCATTAGTATAATCAGTCTTGATTTGGAAAATACAGCTGAATTTATTGCTTCTCCCCTCAATTTTCTTCCCTGTTTGGTATTCTTTCTACCCTCTTCCTATTTCTTCTCCTCCTATCATATCGTACGTCAGCTTTGTTTTCAAAGCTGAAGTTCTTGACCCAACTGCAATTTTTCTAAATGTCATTGTCACAAATAACACCATACCCTTCACTGGGGTGGCTGATATCACTATTAACCCCCACAAAGCTGCCACCACTTCTGCACCAACCAAATCAAGTTGCAGAAATAGCCAAACACCACCTGTCCATCACCATTCATCAATCAAACCCAGTCAATGCTATCACGATCATGAACTCTTAACCATCGCCACTATACCCCAACCTAGCAAGACTGATCCGACACCTTACTACAACATAGTTCATCCTGCAGTAAACAGAAAACACAGAGTCTTCTCCCAACTAACTGCCAATATATATCTTAAAAGACTTTTCAAAGTTGAAGTTGATTGAGTTACAATTCAAAACTTAAAAATCCCTAACAATCCCTCACAGACCATCAGCACCCCACCAGCTACAGACTTTCGGCCTAAACCACCCATACCTAAAATCCTAGTTGGATATCCCAATCAAAACCATAGCAATAACTCCTCCCACTCAACTATGGGCAGAGAAAAGAAACAGATGAATTGAACGTCAATAGAGGTTTGAAATAAAGAGTGAGAAGGTGAGATGAAGTGTGGAGGAGAGCGACTATGTTAGCATTGCTAGTGTGACATCGAGACTGAGCAAGGGTAAATACGAAAAAAGTGATTTCAGAGTAAACACAAAAACGAGAAATGGATTACAGGGTAAAAGTAGAAGGGAGATTCATCCAATGATAAAAATAAAAACTGAATACAATGCATTTTTTATGTAGACCTAAAAACTAACTTTGACAAGGAAACAGAATGTAGCTCATAAACTAGGTAACAAAAGACTAATAAATACTCCTACAATAAAAATCTCTAGCACAAGTAAAATATGTCTGATTTCCTGAGTCTATGCGTCCTATAATAATGCTTCCCACATTCCCTGTTAGTATTAGCTAAGAAACACACCCTCTCTCAACGCTAAAGTGTCAGTGTATGATACATGTTAGATACTGGCACTCTATTGACATGAGCCGGAGCATGTCCAAAAGTTTTTATTTTTTTTAATATTCTAATGCACTCTAACATGGTTTGGACATGCTTGGAACGCGTTTGGACACATTTTGGCCATGTTTGGGACATGTTTTCTTTGGAATTTTGCTTTAGTTTTTTAATCTTTTGGCAATTATAAAGTACAAAATGGTAAAATTAAAATGTATATGTTAATATATAAAACATTTGCCATATTAATTTGCGTCTTAGTTTATTAAGTTATAATATAAGAGAAGATGAGAAAAACTAGTGTTGGTTTGGTTCTATTCACATGTATTTATTGGAATATTTAAGTTATATCATTATTGTTAAACGTATAATATAAGAGGAGATGAGAAAAGCTAGTGTTGGTTTGGTTCTATACACATATTTATTGAATTATTTACATATATTAAAAGTACTTACAAAGGAATATTTCGTAATATATCCTAAAGCATATTCTAATAAATATTTTAACATTTCCTCTCAAGTTGGAGTGTAAATATTAATCATGATCAGCGTATTACAAATATATGTAACTCAAACTCTAGTCGAAGACACTATGAAAATATCGGCAAGCTTATTCCCAATCCTCATATAAGGAATATGAGTTAAGCCTTGTCGGAGCTTCTCATGAATGCAAGTGACAATCTACCTCAATATGTTTTTTACACCCGTGAAATACTGGATTTAATACAATATGGATGATTGTTTGATTATCGCAACATAGTTAAGAAGGCTTAGAACTTTTACAACCAAGAGAATCAAGTAATTGTTGAATTTACATCACTTTCTAACTAGCATGTATTAATGCACAATTATTTGATTTTGCATTTGTCCTGTTATATTTTGTTTCTTATTTTTCCAAGATACAGGGTTGTCCTTGATAAACACACAATAGCCAGTGATAGATATATAATTATACAGTGACCTAGTCCAGCTAGCATTAGAGAAACCCTTAACCTGGATATGACTATAATTACTATATACCAAGCCTTGTTCTAGTGAGATATCTCATAATACGCATTACAGTTTTCCAATAAGGAATATGAGGAGAAAACAAAACTTGTTCATAACACTTGCCAATGATAGATTTATAATTATATAGTGAACTAGCCCAGCTAGCATCAAAGAAACCCTCGACCTGAATGTGACTATAATCACCATATACCAAGTCTTGTCCTACTAAGATATCTCATAGTATATAGCCTCCCAATAAGGAACATGAGGAGAAAACAAAACTTGTTGATAACATTAGCAGAAAAGGTAATATTTGGATGAGTCATAACAAGATAATTAAACTTACCAATTAGTCGTCGATATCTTTCTAGTTCAACAAAGGCATTCCCATATTTATGATAGCTTGATTTTAGGGTCTATGGGAGAGTCACAAGGTTTTCAATTCAACATTTCAGCCTCTTAAAGTAAATCCATTGTGTATTTTCTTTGTGAAAGAAAAATTCTGCAACAACAATCTCAATACCTAGAAAATAACGTAAACTTTTGAGATCTTTGGTTTGAATTTTGTTTTGAAGGAACAATTTTAGATTTGTGATGTCAGTATTATCCCTGTCAGTAATCACAATATGTTTTGCATATACAAGAAGAATATATCCATCAATAGAAGGATAATAGAACACAGAGTGATCACTCATGGGGTTGTTTGAAATTATATAAAGACTTTATCAACCGAAAAATTCGAACTCCCCCTGAGTAACAAATCTTTTAGATTGCTCCAAGTAAACCTTCGCTTGAAGATTACCATATAAGAAGGTATTCTTGATGTCTAATTGGTATAAAGACTAGTAACGATAGAGGATAATAAATAAGAAGCCTAACATAAATCAACTTGGTAAAAGGAGAAAAAGTATCAGTATACAGAACCATTTGTCTGAGCATATCCTTTAGCCATTCGATCAGCTTTCAACCGAGCTAAATAACTATTTGGATTTACTTTAATTGTGTAAGCTCACTTATTCCTCATGGGTTTCTTCCCAGGAGGCAAAGAGACTAGCTCCCATCTGTTATTATGCTTAAGTGCAACCATCTCTTCCTTTATAACTGCTCGCCAACTAGGATGAGAAATAATTTTAGATACAGATTGAGGTATATTAATAGAGTTCAAGGTAGACACAAAAACCCATTGCGAAGATGAAACTCTAGCATATGATAATGCATTAGACAGTGGATATTGAGTATGACTACAATAACTCTTTTATAATGCAATTAGAAGATTTGCATTAGTTTCCTGATCAGGCAGCGGTATCTATAGTTGTAATAACTTAATAGTGGTTGGCTCGAGATCTCTTCGAGAGGAAACATATGCCTAACGAGGACCACGAACATATGTTTTAGTGGCTGAAGGACAAGGAGGTACTTGTGATATAGGTGCAAGAGATACAACCTTATGAACAATCTCATATACAAGAATATCGTTCTTGAGAGGGATACATGACGATAGACTTGTTAAATATACATCTGGATAAAATCGTATAAACTCATGAAATGTGACATCAAAGGATACCGGAAAACGTTCCAACTCTGGAGAGAAACACCGATACCATTCTAGGTATGAGAATATTCAAGAAAAATATACCGTGGAGATTTGGGATTAAGCGTAGTCATCAGAGGTTGAATATCGTGAATATAGCATACACAACCAAATATCTTTGTGTGAAGAAAATTTAATGCTTGCTTGGAGTTAACACATGATAAGAAATCTCCACCTGAAGAAAATTGATGGCATCCAATTTATAAAATAACATTTTGTCAATACAATATCATTTTAAAAAGTTTTGCTACTCCCATTTGGCATAAGAGAGTCTAATAACCTTCATCAAGTGCCTATTCTTCCTCTCAACCTCTTTATTTGGATGGGGTGTATTGGGATAAAATGACTCATAAAGAATCTCATTATATGATAGGATTGATGAAAAAGTGGTGGAGAAATATATAACTATTTTCACTCCGTAAAGTGAATTTAGAAATAGAATGTCATATCTAAATTTCAGCATGAAACTCCAAAAATAAAAATATAACTCAGAATTATTCTTTATGATATCCAAGGAATTTGTGAATAGCCATTAACAAAGAAAACAAAGTAACGGAGTCTTATATTGGAGAAAACTGGACTTGGCCTGTAGACATCCATGTGGATAAACTGAAAAGAGGTAGATGCACATGGATTTACTTGAGGAGAATACAACCTACAATGGTACTTGACAAACTAGCACGACTCACAAAATAATTCAGAAGCACACGCTAAATTTAGACATAACTTTTTTAGACTCGAGATTAATGACCCAATCTACAATGAAGATCAAGAGGTATAGAAGTGACATTGGAACAAACAATATGATTGGGTTCTGCATTGATCAAGTAGATGCCTACTAAGTCACGACAACCTCTACCAATAATTCTTCTTGTAGTAATATCTTGAAACTCACAATGAGGAAGAATATTGCATAATAATTATGATGCTGAATAAACTTTCTTAGTAATAGTAGATGAAATGAAAATTTCTATAAGTAAAGAATCGGTGAGAGATGCAAAGTGCATGCTAGAAAAGTTGAACCAATACTTTCAACCTCTATAGACATGCTATTAGCCAAAATAATGTTGGAAATAGTGAAATATAGTCCGTAATCTAGTAGGATATTTGTGAACTCAATCATATGGTCAGAGGCATCAGAGCCAATAATCCAAGCACAAGAGAATGCTGAGAAAAAGGTGATGTTACTTGATCGAACAAGGGTTACAGTAGTCTAAGTAGGGATTACATCATGCTTCCTATATCACGGTTAACACTTATTCCATATATGACCAACGCCACTACAGTTTGAAAAAATCTTCCATCTTTGTTTCTACCACTGTGATCACCAAATATGGATTTATAGGCCATGAATAATAAATTTATAATCACAAGAGCTCAATTAGCAACCAATACATCACAGATCTGAAGTACTAAAGTAACATGGTAGTATGAAATAAAAAAAATGTTAACAAAGAGCGGAATCAGTGACAAGAGTAGTAACAAAGCAGGATGAGCAGGAAACCAAAATGTCACAACGCCATAGCAAAGAAGTGTGAGCTTTAAACCAAACGTGGCAGAGCATCAAAAAAGAAATCAAAAGTATCTCCTCAAATAAACCCGGGATTCAGTGCAACTTCAAAGAGATCTTGTAGATCAAAGCCGAAAATCTGAGAACGCCTTCTAGCGATGGCACCAATCAAGACATAGATGCTACTGAATAACATCAGCGACTATGAAATCATATTGAATCCTCCTGGATGAAATGGAGAATGGTACAACCAGACTTGCAATAACCTTCTGCAGAAATTTTCTGATTTGAGTTTTCAATAACTGCCGAAAACCTAAAACAGACATATTGGCATCGATTTCAGGCCGATGGAACTAGGGTTATAATTTTGTTTGCATAGAGGGTGAGAGAGGTGATAATGACTTGCTGCTTTTATTCTTAGATGGAAAGGCATACTTTCGACCAAAGAGAAAAGAAATCATCAGCGGTGGTAGTGGTTGCTAGAGCTTTGAAAGTCTCTCTCTCTGATGCTATGTTAAACTTATAAAATAAAAGCAGATGAAAAGAACAATGCTTGGGTTGGATCTATTCACACACACACACATGATTATTTACATATATCAAAACTACAAAATTTCCTTACAAAGGAATATTCCTTAGTATATTCAAAAGTTAACAAATTTTCTAATACTAAGAAATATTCTAACAATTATCATCATTTTACTACAATAGCTTTTTAAAAATATTATAGAATAAATAATTTATATTAGTTTAATTGTGCACGTTTCTATGATAAATTTTGGATAATAAATAAGAAATATGCATCTTTATTACTTAGTATAAAATAGTATTGTTCATCACTTAGAAATCAATAAATTAAAATTTTAGTTAATGTGTCCCCAATATGCCATGTCCTTATTTCTAGAAAAAAAGGTGTCAATGCATTGGTGTTGTGTCATGTTTGTATCCTGTGTTCGTGTTCGTGTCCATGCTTCTTAGAACATCATCGTCAACCTTTCTCATCTGGAAGAAAAAAAGAAAAAAGAATCAGCCTCTCCTGGATTTCATGGGACTGCCCAGGTGTTTAAATGTCTCTGCATGAAGGTTAATCAATTGGGAATGGGGTGATGGGCTTGTAATCGTAGTTTATTGAAGTTTCAGAACTTCACCTTCTACACCACAACTGACATTGTCTCTGCCCTGGAACATACAAGGTTCTTGAGTTTGTTGAGGTGACAATACTGTTAGGTTTGGAGTTTTAGGTGGTATGCTCTTATGCAACGAATTACATTAAGTGCATTTTGATATTTTTGATTATAGGGTCAATACCGATCGACACTGGTTTGTCCTATTTGCAAGAGGGTCTCCATGACATTTGATCCATTTATGAACCTATCCCTGCCCCTACCTTCAACGACAATGCGGACAATGACTCTTGCAATGCTAAGCACTGATGGGATGACTCCACTATCTGTGTTCACGGTAACTGTTCCCCAGTATGGAAGATGCAAAGATCTTACTCAAGCCTTGAGCACAGCATGTTCTCTAAGGAATGATGAAGTCCTATTAGTGGCTGAGGTATGTTTCCCTAGATGCTGAGGGTTTTTCTCTTTTATCTTTTCCATTTTGGCTGGTTTTTTCCCACTTGTGTGAGGGGCAAGTTTCTTACTGAATCATGCATCTGTTGGGCTTACATCATTTTCTTGGCCGCACTATAATTTATATTAGCATAAGGAATAATGAGCTTAACTTGCATTTTATTCATCGGATCAAAATGAATATTGAAAAGATTTGTATCAGCTATACCTTTCATTACCACTTAGTGGAAAATCTTTGTGTTTGTGGTCATGAAACTCCACAGACAACTAGATGCTGCACGTGGTCTAGGATTTTAATCTTCTACTACTAACAGTGATTAAAGTTACTTTTATAATGACCAGTTACTGGAACAATGGAAAAGGAAGTTATTTCCTGATGATGTACTTGAGAATATTTGATGAAAGGGGTGGGCTTGCTATGTTAGGTGGATAAATGAGAAGCTAAGGCAAGAAAAAATAATTGGAAAATGCAGTTTTTAATAGTGGGACAAAGAAATATGTGGCAATAAGTTTTTGCTTATTTGACCATCCATGCATGGTGCTCGTAGAATTTCAGTGTGGCATGTGAGAATTGACAGTGGAAAGATCTCTCTGATTGCGGATCTCCACAGTTTAACCAAGGAAGGTGACTACTGTGAGGGATGCTTTGTGGCTCAGATTTGTTACGTCCTGATCTGTGTGTGAAAAGTATGCCTGGAGATTGGCAACTTTTGGGAGGTTTTGTGAAGGGTGAGGAGTTATCAAGTCATTTATTATTTTAAGTTGGTGAGATTCATGGAATTTAAAACAGCTGTTACTGGTACACGGCTGCGCTACTGAGAATTATGTGTCCGATCCTCCAATTATTTGCACAGTTGTGAGATGCATGGTGAACATTGTTTTAAACTTTGTTATCTCGAGCATATCATCAGCAAACTTTATAGTCCTCATGGTGTAGTGTCCTCACCGTATGGGTTGCAGTGGACATTTAGTGGCACTTATTTATATCAGGATGGTGAATTTGGTATTGAGTAATCCTTTTGAGGAAATTTCTGCTCTTTTGATAACAAGCTTAGTGAAGGAAAAAATCAGTTTCTCAACAGATGGAACCATATGCAATATTTATATCTAAAGATTCCAATTCATATTTGAGTATCTCAAGTGTCATGTAATATTTTGTTTTCATAACTAAGGCATAAAGCTTTACTTTTCTGGATAACTTTTCATCATGTACTTTCTATGGAGTATATGAGTTTATAAATTACTTTCCTAGATTATCTCTTAAGTTTGAAGTCCATTTCAATTAGTCCAATCAGACTTTGAAAACTAACATTATTTCTAGCTTATTCTACTTTTCTGCAGATGCCACATTTGTCCTGCTTGACCATAAATGCATAAATAAAGGAGTATTGGGATTTCCTCTAAAAAGTACCAGATCGGGGACATTTTCATGATGTTTCAGTGATGAACTCATTTCCTGAGTAAAACATTTGATGCTTGAACCAAACTTCCATTAACGTTTTCATTTGTTATCATCAAAGCATCTATTAATGGTGTCACATTTTCTCCCTTGCTTCTTAATGGTCAGAGATGTCTATCACATGCATTGTTCTCACTCTAAATTTATGATATTGTTATCATAAATTCAGGTGAGCTATTGCAAGCAGCATATATGAATCTTCTTGTTGAAACTGTATGCATAGGGAGCAAGGACAGATTCATGAATGAAGTCAGGGGGTGCAATACGGATTTTGAACCATCATTACTCATTAATATCAAGTTGATTTTGAGCAAAAAAACAATTTAATGTTTTTGAAAAAACAAAAATTGAAGAAATGTTTTTTTATCATTCATTTATGGGAAGAAAACATTTTGGGACCCAAATTATACCAAGCAAGACAAAATAATTTATAAAGGTCAATTATTAATGGACAAAACATCTCACCGTTATTCTTCAATATAATCATTAGAAGTGAAAACTAAAGTCATGAGTCATCTGCTGCTTCTGTTTCTAAATAGGACCCACATTTAAAAAAAAAAAAACGAAGACAACAAATAAAAATATAAAAATCATCAATTTTTTATTTTGCATTCAAAATTATGATTAATCCATTGTTTAAGACAGATAAAAAAGATGCAGTTCTTTCACATGAAAAATAGAAAAAGTGGAGTAAGGTTTTAAATTGTTAACCTTAAAGCCAAAGTAAAAAACCCTTAAAATAGGTGGATAATGGAGTCATACCTAGAAATAAATTGGGTAACATATGTGACTCCTTGCTTTTGAATTGAGATAAGTTGGTTTAATAAATGTTGAAGCAATTGTGCGGAAGGGAGGGAAGGCCCACAATTTTTTGTGCCAAAAAAGCTGTACATGAGAGGAGGATGATGATGAACTGGAACTTTAATTTTAATGTTTTTGCTTTACCCTTTGATCCATGTATATTGGATAAGCAAATCTTCATTTGCCTTAATTCATGTAATACTGTAATAGGAAAGAGAAAAATTGAAATCCAGGGTGAGAGATTCTGAATGTTTTTTTTTCCTATGTGGGGTGTGATTCAAATAAGGAGAGTTATGGATAATATTAAATTGGAGAACTTTACTTTTTTCAAGTTGTGCAATATTTAGCTGAAGGTATACTTTGGTTAACTTATACTAAAAAGCAATAGTTACTTTTGCTCTTAAACATACGGGAGAAAGGGAAATATGTGGATTTATTTTTGTTTTTGCTTGTTGAAATACTGTCGATGTTGAATGATGAGAAACAGACTCCAATTCTGCACCAGTTTTCCTTCTTGGAAGAAGTGGTGGAAAAAACAAAGAAAAATCACCAATGAAGAATAAAAAATGGGGCATGAACTAACGCCTATCTGTTTGGTATATAACCATACATGCAAGAGAACATGATCCATGCTTTTTTTCTGGGGGTGGCAGATTTATATTCATAATGGAGTTCTATCCGTGTTTTCGCATATGTCCATCTCTGCATGTATGACATCAATGAGTGTCTGACCTTTGAGTTTCAGATACTATCTAATTATGCTTGCATGCCTCTCATTATCAAATGTGAACTTTTGATTCTCCTTTCAGGTATACAACAATTGCATTCTCCGATTCCTTGAAGAGCCCTCTGATTCATTAGCACTCATACGGGATGATGACCGCCTTGTTGCTTACCGCTTAACAAAAAGGAGTGAGCATTGGCCATTGGTTGTTTTCATGCATCAGAGGATGCAAAGGTAGTATTTATAGCCCATGCTACTTTGTTTCAGATGCATCGAGTTGGTGGTGTCACATTTCGGTGCTTATTTACTCTTTCCATCTTAGCCCCCTGATTCAGTCTTTATTGTTGACCATATCTGTCAATAAGTGGTAATAATCTTAGTAAGACGTCTGTTACTATCTTCCTAGGAAGCACGACCACCTCCTTTGGAGTGGCGTGTTTGTGTCCGATAGGTGTCGGACATCGTCTGCCTCGTATCAGGTACTCTTCAATGTGTTGGAATATTATATATATATTTTAATTCTGATGTCTTAGGGGCACTTTAGACAAGTTGAAGACACTCAAACACGTTAAGAATATATTTGTGGCATCTTTGCTAACTCTCTTTTTATTTTTTTGTAACAACAGAACATGTCATTCTTTTAAAGTAAATTAAGTTTTGCGGCTAATAATTAGCAAAATAACTCAAAACATATGGCTGTGGTGAGACAAACAAACAGCTAACTTCCATTGACAATCAATTAAATAGCGAGGGAAGTGCTTGACACTAAAAGGAAGGGATTGACAGTGAGGCATTCTAGCAGTATGGCTAGTGATAGAGATTCTGTACTTACCTGGTGACATAAATACTTGCCTTGCCCCCAGCATTCTAGCGTGTTCTGAACAGAGGCCTAGCTCAGTTTTTTGATGTCTTCTATTTGTCGTGAATTTGTTTGAATGCTGTAGATCTGTGGATGTTAAATCACTGGTATTGTATTTTTATCCTTTTTATGCTGTTAAATTGTTTTTCAATACTGTTTTGCTCTTGTTTGTTTTTCCCCTAGCTCTGTCTTCTCTTTTATATATGTACTATGTCATGGGATGACACTCTTGATTAGTTTACCAACACTTAGTAATACTACCTGTCACGACCCATATTTGGATAGAACATGACCGACGCTACGACCAAGAGGAGTTTGGAATACACCCTAACTAACAAGCATCATGCCATAACTTGAAATATATCATGTAAATATAGTCAAAGACAACACAAACATCGGGAGGTTTTGTCACCTAGTTGGTATATATACATAGGAGCTGAAGCTCATCCAAAAATTAATTGGTACACATGAAAGAGTTATCAGTACATTTGTTTCCAAAATGACTGACAGAAGCATCAATTCTTCCAAAAAGGCACAACTTTGATACATATAACTACTAAGAAGTGCCATGGCCTCAAAATTTTGGTGATATTGAAAACAAATAAAATATTATAAGATAAGGTCAATGAATAAACTATAAATTTACAAGTTTTCTTATAAGCAGGCAATATATATTAAAAGTTGAAGTAATCATAAATGTTAATGAATCTATACATAATTCGTAAAACAATTTTCTAAAATATTTTCCAACATAAAGATTGAGCTAAATATGAATATATCATAACGTATAATATATGTAATCATGTTATATCATGTATTATGGTCATACGCACATGCAAAGCGGTTCCCAGAGAGTAAAGGCATCCAGCATATGCCTTCAAGGCATCATGTTTGCCAAATACAGTTTCAAAGACCTCATATTATTAATATACGAATGATACATGTAAGACCCATGTTCATAAACATAAAACATACTTGATTAGATAAAATCATGTTCCAAAGTGCTAATGATTGTGGCTGTCATTCCTTTCCTTCTACTTATACGCTGTTCTGGGATAGCAAGTTGCTGTTTTCTATTCTTTTCTTTTCTGGCTTTTTTTTTACTGTAGAAACAGTCCAGCTGCTGTTGCTCCCTCTTTTTCCTCATGTTGACAGGTGGCCTGAATGGCCATCTGCTTCCTTCTTTTTTAATTATTTTGTCTGTTGTTTATCCTTTTTATTCTTCTTTCTTTTCTGTTTTTTTAACTAGGTTAGCCCTTTCTAAAAATAAATTTTGTCCTAAAAAGTTTCTTAGCTGACATAGGAAATAAGTGGGGATATTGAGCTCACATTTCATTTTCTCGTTCCTATGTTGTTTCTTCAATTTTCTGGTTGCGCTTTAAGGCTTTCAGTAAGGGAATAATTTGATTACATAGAACTCTATCCTTAGCATATAAAATTTGCACAGGTTCTTCCTTGCATGTCAAATCTTTCTGTAAGTTCATTAGTTGTAATTCAAGCATGTGATAATCATGAATTTCTACCTGTAAACACTTGCGTAGCATAATAATGTGGAATACATAATGAATCTTAGACAACTCTAGGGGCAAGACAAGATCATAAGCAACTCATTCAATATGCTCTGTAATCTCATATGTTCCAATGTAACGTAGTCCTACCTTTCCACGTTTCCCAAAGTTAAAAACTGTTTTCCACAATGAAGCCTTCAACTAGACTTGATCACCAACATTAAATTCAAGCTTACATCTTTTATCGGCATAACTTTTCTGTCTATCTTAAGTTGTCTTTAATTTTTCTTTGATTACCTGAACTTTATCTACAATGACTTAAACAATTGCAAACCCTGTTATCCCAACAATTAGGAGTTCTACATTTTCTGCCATACAATGCTTCATAAGTCATCATGCCAATGCTAGGTTGGAAATTGTTATTGTAAGTAAATTCTATTGAAGATAGGTGAACATCTCAATGATCACTTGATTCAATCACACACGCTGGAAGCATATATTCTAAAATTTGTATTATTTGTTAAGATTGTCCATTAGTTTGAGGAGGATATGAAGTACTAAATTTCATTTTTACACCCGTGACATTTTGAATACTAGGCTAGAATCTAGAAATAAATTAGGAATATTATCGGTGGACCATGAAACTTACAATCTCATCAATGTATATCCGTGCCAATTTATCTATTGAAGTAGTCATACTAAAAGGGATGAAATGTGTGACTTGGTGAGTCTATCTACGATCATCCATATAACATCATGTTTCTTAATAGTGTAGGTAGGTTTGTCACAAAATCGATAATAATGTGCTACCACTTCCATTCATGGATAGGTAATGGCTATAAAAGTCCTATAGGAATTGATGCCCCACTTTGGTTTGTAGGCATATTAAGCAATTAGAAACATACTTCGCAATCTCCTTCTTCATACCTTGTCACAAAAAAATTCTCCTTTAAAGTTTGATACATTTTGGTGCTACCTGGATGCGTAGGATAAGCTGAATAGTGAACTTCCTTCATGATTTCCCTTTTGATGATCTCTACACTGGGAACACAATGAATTTCCCATCATCAAAGTTCCATCTTCCTTATTGAAAAATCAATACGATTGCCACTTTGAATATCACTAGAAATTTCAATTTATTGAATGCCGTGATTTTGTGCATCGTGTGAACTTTTATATAATGCCGGTCTAAATTTCATGGTAGCCAACAACGATCTTGAGTTACACATAACAAGATTAACTCTTGATGATCTCAACTGAAGTAATAAGGGGAGAGAAACTACCTGATTATGCACCAGATTACCAAAAGATTTCCTACTAGGGGCATCTGCTATCACATTAACTTTTCTATTGTATAATCATACACTTTTAATAATTCTATCCATCTTCATTGTCTCATAGTAGGCTTGCTGTGTACCTGAATATTAATTTTTTTTTAGTCTTCTAAAAAGGGTCAAGTAACCGACTCAAATCTTTATTCTGATATCTTGTGCACCATAAATAAAGGAAAGCTTGGGTAAGGGGCTTGGGAAATTTTCCAAGAGATTCCTCTAATGTTCAAATTAGTATGTTGTTGATTCACTGAAGGACAATAGGGAAGATGGCGAACCTGTATGGTTAGCTGGAGGAGCTAGAGCGCTGGCCATTATTGGTGGGTATTCCTGGTTATAAACCATACTCTTCACTGAAGATGGTTGCCTGACACAATTACTAGCAGTATATTTTTTATGATGGTGATAAAAAATATTTCCCCCTTTTATAAGCCAAGATGCTTAGCTAGGAGGGTTTTTTTATTTGCAGGCAATTCTTAAATGCATGGTAGGTTTTAGTTGGATGAGTGATTTGGGCAGAAGGTAGTGCACTGCATCTTAACGGCGGGTGCCGTTTTTCTAGGTTTGCGCCATATTGGCAGCGGTCACATCGGCGCCCACCTTTGGGTAGCTAGGCGCTGCACTGTGGTTGATGTCACTCTCTAGCCTAGGCCATTTTCCTAGGCTGGCCCACCTCCTGGCAGCTTGACCTCGGTTGAAGTCACACCCAACCTAGGCTGTTTCCCCAAAGTGGCACATCTCTTGGCCTCTACACCGAGGTTGACATCAGGCCCCCATCCTAGGCCATTTTCCTAGCCATTCGGCTGGTCTTTTCCCTTTTTGGGGTGCTGCATTTAGGTGTTGCACCAGGAGCTGTTAATGCAACTAGCCATCTCGTCAACCCAGAATGCTATTATGATAGCTACTGTCGATTGCTGCAATAGTTATCCTAGTTGGTGGCTTTGGCCGAAATATTTGAGTTGTGCCGATTAAGTTGGTTGCTAGGCTTGGGTACACTATTTCGGGCTGGCCTGCCAACTCGAGGTTTTTCTACTTTGGGCCTTCAGGATTTGTGCCTGACCCATTACATCAGATCCCAACACTAGCCCCCTTGCATTTGAGGTTGAGTCTTGTCCTCGAAGGCTACCTTTTTACATTCATTTGGATTAATTGTTCATCCGAACCACTCGTCCATCTGAACTAATCGTTCATTTGAATCACTTGTCCAACCAAACCACTCGTCCATCTGAACTACTCTTTCAATGTTGTGAGGAATCTATTTAATCACGAATGAACATATATTTTCTTATATAGATGGGGAATAAGGGCCGTTAGAACAAATTCACATGGAATCAATTGTTCGAGAAGTGAGAGTAGGCAATTATGCACTCATATGTTGCTGTTGTTATGAAATGCATTGTGTGGAACCACTTATCTATACAAACTACCCTTCCATATGAACCACTCGTCCATCCAAACCACTCGTCCATCTGACCCAATCAATCCGAACCATTCGTTCTTCCTTTGGTTTATGGACCTTCTCATGGTGACATCCAACCAACTCAGGTCCGCGATGGTTGATGGCGGCCACCGGCGCACTGGGATTAGTTGGTGGTCGATACCTTGGTCGACAGTTGCCAGCCCTAGCTTCCCTTGGCATTTGGCGCTAAGCCACGTGGGCTTCAAGTGCTGCATGCAAGGTGCCAGCAGCACCAAAGCCTAGGCAAGGTATGTCGACATTGGATTGCTTTGCTCATTTTAGTGACTAAAGGGCGTGCACGAGAGGAGCTGCTGGTTCAGATTCCGCATCAGTCCCTACTCAGTCTAATGCTGTTCTGAGCATCCCAGCCCTAGTAAGTCACAAGCTATGTCGAACATTTCTGCTCCTGCCGAATCGGGGATAGGGTCGTATGTTGTAGTCCCCATTCAGCAGGTGATCCCGGATGTGTTCTAACGTAAATAACACTATGCCCTTCCCTTGCTGTCGGACATATTTTGTCTTGATTGGGATGTCCAAACACTAAGATCTTGTTTGGGATGGATGTTGCGACGGGGATAGATCTGACCCCTGTAGCTATCCTTCCTCGGATGTCGTGACATTAGAGAATTTGCCTATATAGTGTTTCGCTGACTATTGCCTAGCTACTTTGATGAGGGTAGTTGTATGCTCTTTTTTGTCCATTTTCTTATGGTTTGTTATCACCATTATAGTCATTGCTGACCAAATATTTTTTTACATTCTGGTGTGGATTCTGCACTAGTTTTTACATTAGGAGTCTCAGGATTGCTTATTAAGTGGTTCATAGAGCTAGGAGAGTTCATTATACATTTCTAGCCTCATGCAGTTGTTAAGGGCCAAGATTTAGACAACTTCGTAACAGAATGTACAACATGGGAAGCAAAATGAGACACGAGCTTATCCTAGTCCTTGTAATGGACCTTGTACATGGATGGAGCCTCCAATCAGATGTGTTGTGTGGACAATGATTGACTTGTCCCCCTAGGAAGGAGAAGAATTGCTTTATGCTGTCCACTTCGCTTTCCCTGCCACTAATAATGTGGCCAAATATGAAACCCTTTTGACCATACTTGGAATGGCCAAGGATTGCTCAGCCCAACCTCTTACCATCAATTGCGACTTAAAGCTGTTTATCAACTAGGTGCTTAGTAGTTACAAGGCGAAGAACCCTAAATTGACGAAGTACCTTGTGAAGGTCCAGAGTTTACTTCTTGGGATTTGGAAATATGAATTGAGGCATATTCCGCAAATGTAGAACTCCTAGGTTGACGTCCTATCCTGGCTGGCTTTGCTTGGCTCGTGTGACCATGTAGGCAAGACACCTGTGGAAGTCATAACTTGAATGAGCATTCTTGAACCTTGGATGACCCTTTTAGCTACTTGTCGGAAGAAAGTTCAGCCGTTGATCCTACCAAAGCAATGATTGAGAAGATGATAGGTTAGTACTCGATCATATGGATGGAGTTCTATATCAACGGAGATATTCCATCCCTTATATGAGATGTTTTACATTGGAAGAGGTGGCCTACGCCCTCTGAGAGGTCCACCTTTGCACCCCAGAGGAAAGAATTTAGTGTTTAAAATCTTATCTTAAGGGTATTACTAGCCGATCATGAAGCACAATGCCCTAGACTTCATGCGAAAGTGTGATAAGTGCTAGATACATGGCAACGTGCGAAGGGCTCCGCTAACTAAGCTAACCCCGCTGTGAAACCCCTGGCTCTTTCTGCAGTGGGGGTTGGATATAGTAAGACCTTTTCTGGCAGCATCTGGGCAATATAAGTTCATAATGGTGGGATTGATTATTTCACTAAATGGTTCAAAGCAACCCCTTCCGCTAGAATAACTGTGCATCATGTTATGGAGTTCTTACAACAAAATATTGTATGCCGATTCAGGATTCCAAAGGTTGTAATAATGGATAACAAAACCCAATTCACAGGCAAATCATTCGCGCGATACTGTGATGATCTGTAGATTTGGCTTGTCCACGCTTCTATCTACTATTCTCAGACAAATGTGCAAGTAGGGGTAACTAATCGAGTCATTTTCAATGGGCTGCGCATGGGCTAGATAAGGTCGGTGGGGCCTAGATGGATGAGCCGCCCCACATACTATGGGACAATGGGACCACACCCAAAGCCACCATTTGTGAAACCCCAAATAGCTTATGTTTTGGGGTTAAAGCCATCATACTCATTGAGATCGGGCTGTCGAGCCTACATATGGTAAATTGTGATCCCATGCAAAATGAGGAAATGTTGAGACAGCACCTAGACCTGTTACAGAAAGCATGGGAGGTGGCCTTAATACAGACCTACACCTACCTGCAGTAGGTGGCCAGCTATTTTAATAAAAGGGTAAAGTCAAAAGCCTTTGAAGTAGATGACCTAATTCTTTGGAATATAGAGGCCACCGAGAAAACAAGTAACCGCAACAGGCTATCTCCCTTGTAGGAGCGCCCGTTCATCATTGCCTCAAAAGTCCGGGAGGGGACCTACAAGCTATAAGAAGAATCGGGAAAATAGATTCCATATATGTGGAATGCGATCCACTTGAAAAAGTATTATTAGTAGCCCCTACGTTGTGCTAGGCTGCGCGGGTGGACTGTGTTCGGGTTGACAAGTAGGTAGAGTACAACAGCTGGAATACATACCAAGCCTAACTCGACTGATTGCCATAGGCATGGCCCAGCTTGGCTCGCTGTTACATCTAGCTCAGCCTGCAATTAGATGTGGCCTAGTGTGTAGGCCCATATATATTTACTTCTATATGTACTAGTATTGTTAGCTTTATGTTGTGTCTATCAGTCATATAGTTTTACATGCCTATTGTGATATTTTGTTCTTATATGCGCTTAAATGATATAATGATAGTATGTATTATTTGCCCACTTTGTTGCTCCCTATATTTGTCTGTTGTTTGCCTATTTTGTTGTGTGCACTTTGTGCTTTTTCTGTGACATTGTCAAGTCAAGGCTTATGTTGTTTGGTGCTGGTATGAGCATGCTTTTAACTTGCTATTACTAGTTAATTTTGTAGTTGTGTTATTTGTAGAACAGTTTACCATAATTCCCTAGTTGATCGTTTGACGGGGTTCGAGACCTGTGTATGGGTTTGGCAAGGGAACCCCGCGCAAGAAATATTGATGAACATACGCTGATTTACACAATCCTCTAACTAGGGCTAACGTGAGCCCTAAAAAATCCTAACAGATGTAGTAGGGTTGTTGACTAATCCATGGTCACGAGTCCATAGTAGCCCAAAGCCCCACGAATGCATATTGAAGCCTTAGAAAAAATTGTTACCACATTACAGTGTCCCGCTTGACGGTCAAGCCCGATCAAGACCATTGGATGGCTAAGCCACGTTCACACTTGCCTTTGAAAGTTGCCTGCGACAAATTGGTCATCAAGAAAGGCACTCATAAGCTCTATATGAATTACAAAATCACGTGCGATAAAGCACGATAGAAATAAGACTTTACAAACCCAAGAGTAGCAATGAAGAAAAATATAGTACAAGATGTAAGTAAAATCTCAGGAGACCCTGGCAGGAAGATTCACTGATGGACTAGTGGGGTCGTCTATAGGGTTATGTGGGGTATGGATTTAGCACCTACTGAAATTAGAGGCATCCATGGCACCTAGGTTCTGAATGTCTGTACGACCTAGCCTCACATCTAGTTCAGTTGGGCAATGAGATCCTCGTAGGCTTGGAAGTCTTGCTTGAACCTAAACTCTAGCTTGCCTCCTAGTTAATCCACACTAACCCACCTTTGGTAATCTCAAAAGTAATGAAATTTAGAAGTGGCGAGTTGCTGGGACAACTTGTGGACTTAGAACTCTGTTGCCTTGGCCCACTAAATTGCCGATTCAACTTGGTGGCGCATGTCTCTCTCTCTCTCTCTCTCGCTCTCTCGTCATCCGCAACACATTTCTTTTCTATGCTAACCTAGGACTAGAGCTCCTAAACCATTGTATGAAACAAGCGAGCTCCTCTCATCGTGCTGCCTCCACTTTAACTGAAGACGTAAGGCGGTGGGTCTAGATACCTAAGAACTTTGCTTTATTTGCCAAGGAACAAGTGGTGGCAACCCAAGTAAGGACAATAACATCCAGAATCGTCTGCCGAGTGGGGATTGCAACGTTCAGCCCTATCCCTGATTGAGTAAGAACAGAAACATTCGACATAGCTTGTGATTGATTAGAGGCTAGGATGCTTAGAATTGCATTAGATTGAGTGGGGACTACTGTGAAAATTTGGGTCTAAGCTGGTTGCTCGAAACCAAAATAGCATACCCAAGCCTAGCAACCAACTTAACCGGCCCATCTCAATATTTCGGCCGAGGCTGCCGGCTAGGGTCATTCTTGAGGCAATCAACTGTAGCTTTTATAATGGCATTCACGGGTTGACGTGATTATTAATTGTGTTGGCACCTATTACAATACCTAAATGCGGCGTTTCAAACAGGGAAACAATCGGTGTCAAATGCCTAAAAAAATGGCCTATGATGGGGGTTTGATGTCAACAAAGGTGTGGCGGATGAGAGATGCACCACTCTGGGAAATATCCTAGGCGAGGTCTGATGTCAACTGAGGTTGAGTGGCTGAGAGGTGTGCTAACCTAGGAAAATGGCTTAGGCTAGGGTGTGAGATAAACCACAGTGCAGTCCTTGGCTGCCAAAAGGTGGGCACCATCTTGAGTGTGACCAGGGAAAACTGTGCCCACCGTTGAGGTGCGGCGCAATATCTTTTTCTTACATCGCTCATCCAATTAAAGCCTGTCACGCATTTAGGCATTTCTTGCAAATAGAAGGCCCTCATGACTAAGCATCTTGGCCTATAAAAGGGGGTAGTGGTTTTCAATCACCATCACAAAAAAAACATACTGTGGGTAATTTTGTGAGGCAACTGTCTCAAGGGAACATTATGGTTTATCAAAAGAAAACCCATCAGTATCAGCTTGTGCTCCAGCTCCTCTAGTTGATGTTACATGTTCGCCGCTTTCCTTATTGTCCTTTTATGAATCGAG
>JAOVVI020000993.1:6525-26705 GCA_028571085.2 Nepenthes alata | reverse complement strand
CAATATATGTCGGCGTATCGCGCGGATTATTGATCCTAACTTTTCGGTGGACCTACTTAACATGTCAAACAAGACCGCCCAGAACTGCGAGTCTCATGAGGGAGCCACGAGATGGTCAGGGGCCGCCACCGTCGCCTCCTTGATTTTTGATGTTCCCTTATTGTATAATGTACAATGTAAATATACTTGAAAGCAATAAAATGGGCGTTCTTCCAATTTGTGTGTCTACTTCCTTTTACTGCTTTTAATTCATGTTTGTAGTTGTATTTGGGCGGCCAACTAGGTTGGTCGGCTACCTGCCAACTGAGTTTATAGCGTTACCGTAGGTGTGGTGTCCTTAGGTTACTTTGTAGGTGGTTGTGTACGTGTTAGCCAGCCTAGTGGTAGTGGCTTGTGAGTAAAACCTGGTGGCACTGCCCAAATGTTGACTTGGGTGGCCATCCTTGGAGAAAAAATTTTCTCCCTTCGACCATCGTTGACTGATCATGATATCTCCTAGTGAAGGAAGTCGTTGCGTGTGTTGTGCTAGCCCCCTAAGATTTTGACCGCTAACAGGCCACTTGGATGACCAAGGTTTAGATTCGACCACCTATGGGCCACCTGGATGACCAGGGTTTAATACGACCGTTAATGGGCCGCTCGGATGATCAAGGTTCATGCTAGATCTCTTATGGGCCACCTGGATGACCAGAGTTTAAGAACGACCGTTAATGGGCCGCTCGGATAACCGAGGTTTATATTTGACCACTTATGGGCCGCCTGGATGACTAGGGTTTAGTAACGAGAGGGTGAAGACCCTCCCGACTTAGGGGCAGTCTACGTCGGATAAACTTGTAAGGCAAACATATATATATATATATACACACAAAAAGAGAAGATAATATGCTAAGGAAACACTTATTTTGACAAATTAAAACAAGCATGCGAATGCGTACACACAATAATACAAGTACATACCTGGGTCCCTTATTGGAAGTAGCGTTTGAGGTGGATTGCGTTCCACATTCGTGGGACCAACTTTCTGTCCTGGTTTTAAAGTTTGTACACTCCGTTTCGTAGAACAGCGGAGACTAGGAAAGGCACTTCCCAATTAGGGGAGAGCTTGTTGAGGGCGCCCAGTTTTCCTGTGGCCTCGACGCCTCGTAGGACCAAGTCCTCAACATCAAATTATCGCGCCTTTATCTTTTTGTTTTAGTATTAGGCAATTCGATGTTGGTAGACTACTGTCCGTATTCTGGAGGCATCACGGGCTTCCTCCAACAAGTCTAGGTGTTCCCTGATTTTCTGGAAGTTACCCCGTGGGTCAAATGATTTCACCCTAAGACTTGAAAGCCCGATTTCGACTGGGATTATCACTTCAGTCCTGTAGCAGAGACTGAAGGGTGTCTCACGCGTTGGTTATTTTGGGGTTATCCGGCAAGACCAGAGAACTAATGTGTCTTCCAGCTTGGTCTTTAACTCGTGAAGTAGCGTTCGGTTCGTGACCTCTACCTGTCCATTCGCTTGGGGGTATGCCACCGAAGTGTGGAGCAGCTTGATACCAAGGTTGGCACAATACTTGGTGAGCGCCATACTTGGTGAAGCGTTTCCCTGAGAATTGGGTCCCATTGTCGATCACGACGACCTCTGGGATGCTAAATCTATAAATAATGTTCCAGCGAAGGAATTCAAGAGTGTTGTGCTCTGTGATTTTTGCTAGTGGGATGGCCTCGACCCACTTGGTGAAGTAGTCGATGCCCATGATGATGAACTTCCTTTGTCCCGTGGTAATGGAAAATGGGCCGAGAATATCGAGCCCCATTGCGCGAAGAACCAAGGGGCCTAAAGCGACTTCAGGTCAGCGGACGGCTGATGGTGAATGTTACTGTGAAGCTGGCAGCTTTCACACTTCTTCACAAATTCGAGCGGGTCCTTTTTCATCGAGGGCCAGTAGTAGCCCTATTGTATGATCTTGAAGGCTAAATTTTTTTCACCAACATGTGCTCCACAAATCTCGAGGTACACTTCGCCCAAGGTGTAGTCAGCCTCTTCGGGAGCTAGGCATCGGAGGTATAGGGTTGAGGAACCACGATGATATAGCGGCCCATCAACCACAATATACTGGCCGGCTATCTTTTTGATTCACTTAGCTTTCTTTGCGTCTTCTGGCAACGATCCGTTAGTAAGATAGCCAAGGTAGGGCGTAATCCAGTTTTCTGCTTCGAAAATATGCATCACCTACTACTTCTCTATGCTGAGAGCGTTCAGAATCTCCCTCATGACCCTCGAGTACTGCTTTAAATTTTTGGCTGCAGCGGCTCAAGCCAATTTGTCTACCTTCCAGTTTTCAGTTCTGGGAACATGAACCAAGGTTAGTTTGACGATACCCTGGGCGGCCTCCCTCGCCTTAGCCAAGTACTTGGCTAGGTGAGGGTTGCTTACCTTGAAGTCTCCGTTAACCTGGTTAACGATCAGTTCAGAGTTACTGTAGACCACCAACCTCTTGACAGAGCACTCCTTTGCTAATCGTAATCCAGCTAACAGGGTTTCGTATTCGGCAACGCTATTGGTTATCAAAAAATCGAGTCTGAGGGAATACTTCACCTCAAACCCATTTGGGGTCGTGAGGACTACTCCAGCGCCACTGCCGATATTCGTAGACAATTCGTCTACGTGGAGTACCCATTTTGAAACTCCGTCAAGATGTACCGCACTTTCTGGGGGTTGTTCTTCGAGAACTGGGGTCGTGGTCTCAACAATGAAGTCGGCCAGAGCCTGCACTTTTACAGCAGATTTGGGCCAAAATTTGATGTCAAATTTGCCCAACTCAATAGCCCACTTCACCAACTGCTCAGAAATGTCAGGTTTCTTGAGAATATTTTTTAGGGGTTGGTCAGTGAGGACCACTATGCGGTGCGCCTGAAAGTATTGCCTTAACTATCGCGCGGAGAATATTAGTGCTAAGACCAGTTTTTCTACGCGTGAGTAGCGCATTTCGGGACCAGTCAACGTTTTACTCACGTAGTAGACCGACCGTTGGGTGTCGGAATCCTGGCGTATGAAGATGGAGCTGAGGGATACCTCTGACACCGCCAGATAGAGATACAGCTCTTCTCCGCCCTTGGGCGATGCTAGCAGTGGCGGACTGGGCAGATACTGCTTCAATTCATTGAAGGCTGTCTAGTAGTCTACCGTCCATTGAAACCCATTAGATTTTATCCCTCTTAAGGCTTTAAAGAAGGGCTGGTACTTGTCTCCAGACTTTGCGAGGAAGCGGGACAACGCTGCTAGCCGTCCAATCAATCGTAGGATGTCCTTTATGCTTCGCGGGGGAGTCATGTCTGCGAGGGCCTTAATCTTCTATGGGCTTGCCTCAATCCCCCGTTGGGAGACGATGAAACCCAAGAATTTACCAGAGGCTACCCCAAAGACATACTTAGCCGGGTTCAGCTTCAGTGATGCTTGCGGAGCACCTCAAACGACTCTGCCATGTCGCGGATGTGGTTGTCGGTGACTCTGCTCTTGACGAGCATGTCGTCGACGTAGACCTCCATGTTGCGACCGATCTATTTTTCAAACACTTGTTGACCAGTTGTTGATAGGTTACTCCAGCGTTTTTCAGTCCGAAGGGCATCACTTTGTAGCAGTAGGTGTCCTGATACATCATGAATGAGGTATGCTCCTCATCTTTCGGACTCATCCGGATCTGGTTGTAATCTGAATAGGCATCCATGAAGCTAAGCAACTCACGTCTGGCCGTCGAGTCAACCAGCAGGTCGATCCTGGGTAAGGGAAATCTATCCTTTGGGCAGGCTTTGTTAACATCGGTGAAATCGACGTACATCCGTCATTTTTTGTTGCTTTTCTTCACTAGGACGACGTTAGAGAGCCAATCCGGGTAGTGGACTTTTCTAATAAATTTTGCGTCCAACAGTTTCTTCACCTCCTCCCGGATGGCGATTAACTTTTCTACGGAGTGGTTCCTCTACTTCTGTCTGACGGGCTTCTGGCCAGGATTAAGCCCCAACTTGTGGACCATCACCTCAGCCGGAACCCCAGGCATGTCTGCTCGAGTCCACGCAAAAATATCAGTGTTCCGTCACAGGAACGCGATCAGTTCATCGCGCAGTGTTCCTGCGAGTCAGCCACCGATCTGTACACACCTTTCCAGTTCCTCTGGGTTTAGTGGGACCATATCCTGTGATTTTACCGGACTGCGCTTGCTGCAGGGTTGTCTCGTCTCGATGATCAAGTTCTCCAACCGTTCTAGTGCTGCCACTAGGGGCAATTTGAGACATGTAGCATGTCCGCCCAATAACTTGGTTGCCTAATACCTCTCCTACACCGTAAGGCATTGAAAACTTTATCTTAAGGTGTGGAATCGATGTGGCCGTCCCAAACGCTGTTCGGTACGACCTACCTAGTATAACGTTGTAAACAGAGGGCAGGTCGACCTCCAAGAAGGTGAGCGTACGACTCGCTATTTTAGGATACGTGCCCAGGGTGACCTCCAGTTGAATTGTCCCTTTGACGAGCACTGGCTCGTTATCAAGGCCATACAGTGAGCCCTTGACAGGTTTTAATCGATTCTTTTTAAGCCTAATTTAAAAAAAGTATCCAAGTAAAGCAAGTCATTTGAACTACTATTATTAATAAGTACTCGCTTCAGCTGGTAGTCGACACTACCGTCTGAAACGAGCACGGATACAACAAGGGGGTCAGCATGGGGGGACATTACATGAGTCAAGTCATCGTCACTGAAGTTAATTGTGTTGTCCGCCGTGCACTGCTTCTTCCTCCCAGTCTGCTGTTCCTTGTTATCGGCTGGATTTTTGGCAGGTTGGGTGGTGACAATATTGACCACCCCTGCCACAACCCAGTTTCGGGGAGGAGATGGCTCCTGCCCTTCTCCATCGGCTGCTCCAGAACTCTGCCCAGGGCCCTTGACAAACCTGATGAGGTGGCCCCTACGAATCAACTCCTCGATCTCCCTCTGTAATGTCTTACAGTCTTCAGTACAATGTCCAGCAGAGTAGGAAAAATCACAGTATTTTGACTAGTTTTCGGTGGCATTCTTCAGTGGTTTTGGCCACTTTAGAAATTTTTTTCCGTAGATTTGTATAAGGACATTTGAGCGCGTGTCTGTTAGGGGCGTAAAGCCGATGGGCCCATAATCTCTGCGTAATGGCGGCCCACTTCTGTGCTGTTTTCGATAGGAGTAATCACCGCCGCTGTATTTTCTTTTTCCCTCTCCATGGAATGGGCGAGACTGGTCTACCCGTTCTGGGCGTTTGGCTTCATTTGCTTCCTTTGCCGCCGCATAAGCTCGGGTGATTGATTCTGTCTCCTGGAAGGTCTGGGGGTTCTTGTGGGCCAAGTGCTTGAATAAATCCTCGTAGGTTAGCACAGAGATGAAACTGCCCAGCTTCATCTCTTACGTGATCCGGGGAATCCGCTTGGCCTTCGTCACAAAACGGTGCAGGAATCTCCGTGGGTTCTCCCCTGGCTTCTGCTTGATGTGGGAGAGATGCCACGACTGTTTCTCTTCCCGTCGGCTTGAGGCGTACTGAGCCAGAAAGAGGTCGGTAAGCTCCCTGAAGCTTCGAATAGAGTCTGAAGGGAGGTGATGGAACCAAATGTGGGCATTTTCCTTCACCGTGAGTAGGAAGCAGCGGCACATCGTTGAGTCTTTCAACCATTGTAGACTCAGATGGGTACGGAAGTGATCCAGATGGTCAACTGGATCACTGCTCCCATCGTATGAGTCAAGAAAAGGCATCTTGAACTTGGTGGGCAGTGGACGATTTAAGATCTCCGTTGTGAAGGAAGATCAGTCAAAGTCAACAGCGTGCTCATCGTCCTTGAACACGCGATTCCAAATCTTTTCCACCCTTGAATCTATGCGAGCAGCGTTGGCAGATCTCTTAGAGTTGAGGTAAGCCCTCAACTTTATTTTATCCCCAGAGGGTCCAGTAGCCGGCCAGCTACTGCCTTCAGTAGACCTGGCAGTCCTGGAGGCTCGCTCTTGGACTGAGTTTCCATTCTCCGCCCGAGAGTATCGGGGGTTTCTTCTTTTCGGACTTTCTTCCAGTGTTGTACTCTCAGAACGCTCTTCAGGCCTATTCTAGCCTGGAGCGCGCGAAGATGCTGAGATCTGATCATTTTTCGGCCTCCTGGGCCTTCTAGCAGGCTTCTTTTTCCTCGGGCCACCTTTTCTGGTGGCCGGCACAGGGACGACTGCGGGCGGAGACCCCTGCTATGGCTGCTCTTACCGAGAGCAGAGTATTTGGAGCAGATCGTTGTTGGTCTGCATTTACTCCATCTGTTGTTGAAAGAAAGGTGCATGCACCCCGCATGTCATCCCATTGACCAGGGTACCAGCAGCATGATCCTGGTCGGGAGAAGTGGCGTCTCTAGCGGACTCACTAGTTTAGGTGATCGTATTCACCATTACGGATGAGTCTGGCAGTGAAAAGAGGGTGTTCTGGGAGAGTGTGGTTGGCTTTTCGTAAGCGCTTCCCACATACAGTACCAATGATGCATCCTTGGATTCAAATTTTGAACAGATTCGGGTTGATCTGCTTGACTGGTTTCGGCTCTATTCACCGAGTTGGGATCCTGCACACCACTAAATAAATAGGAGGTCAGTGTGTCAGTGAAAAGTTATCCCACCGAAAATACTCCGACGCTCAAGTCAGCAAGAAAGCCTTCAAAATCTAGGAAGGTACCGAGAACTAAAATTGAGAGGGCAAGAGAGGATGTGTGGGAAGGGAGTGTTTGGATGTCCTGATGAAAGAGAGGCTTGTCCGTCTCTTGAACCCGGGACGGTGGGAAGACAGTAAACAGTTGTAGGGAGCAAGTTTGTATGCCTTTGGATCTCTGAGTGTCAGTAAAGAGTGCTTGGGTATCAGAGAGCGTTAGATCTCTGTGGGAGAGAGGTTGGAAGCGTAGCAGCCCGTTTCAATGAAAGCCTCCAATGAGAGCATATCAGAAAGCCTATCAGAAAGCATACCCAGGAATGAAAACCCTAGGGCTTATTTGAATGGTGGCAGTGTGATCTTCCCAGGTTGGAAGGCGTGATCCCTGTGCCATTTTGGTCGGCCTTCCTTCTGCAGGAAGGCGTAAGTTGCCTAACTTGCTGAGGTTGCTTCCTTTCTTGACGGTTAGCGGCTTTTCAAACTGCTCACATTCCTTTCATGCACTTTACCGTTGGAAAGCTTCAGTTGGCAGGAAATTGAAAAACTCTGACGCCTTCATTATGGGAAGGGCGCTGATTTTGTCATTATCCTTTTGGATGTTGGCTGAGTTTATGGAATGCGCAAGTCAGGGAAAGAGTCGTTGCTAACCACCTGTTGGATCGTGGGCCCAAGTGGGTGAGGCTCGTAGAAGCTTTTTTATTTTTGGGTCTGCTATTACAGTGATTCCGGTCAACGCTTGAGTTGACCGTCTTGAGCGTGAGTTGGCCACCCGCGCTGTATCTTAGTCGGTCAATGCTGGCGTTGACCGTCGGGCGCGCGTTTGGGCCTTTCAGGATTTGGGCATTCACCTCCTGTTTGGCCAACATTGGAGTTGGCCGTCTAACAAAGAATTTGGGCCTTTTTTAACTATTGGGTCAGCCCAATTACAGTATACCCATCAATAATAATAATAATATGTAATAATATTAATAATAAAATATAATAATAATATTATTATTATGTAGTAATAGTAATAATAATAATAATAATAATAATAATGAGAATTGTTATTCCACGTGTATGGGAATGACAATTCTCAGGGAATGACAATTCTCAATGAATATTTATTTTCGGTTAAATTTATACCAAATAGAGAAATATCTATTCTCGAGTAATAAAAATTTTATTTTCTTCTTATTCTCTTTAACCAAACGTGCCAAAAGTTTAAATTTTTGCTGAAACTGAAGGCATTACCTAGCTTACATTAAAGAATAGATTGCTCACCAACAAGGAGAGGAAAGCTAGAGGCATAACACATGAAGAAATAACACATTTGCAACAAAAAAGAAATAGTTTTCTCTATCATAAGGGACTATGACAATGCCAGAAAAGCCTTGGAAACACACACTCAAAGGAACTATGACCCACATATGCATATTCTTCCTTTCAGCACATGGATCTCTTGAAACTTCTTGCTCGGGGACAAAAGCCTTTACACTGATATTTTTATCTCTGGACCTTCCTCCAAGGGGACGAGTATGAGAAGAGTGACTTATTTGTATAGTGTTCAACACGGCTAACCAGCTTAAATAGGATTGATCTTCCCCAATCCTCGACCCACCCACAAAACCCGATTGATAGAGGATGGAAAAGGTCCACCCCCCTTCCAAGAATTGGTACGAAGTTAATGTTGATTCATGCATCCAACGGCCCCCGTCACAATATCTCTTTTTTTTAAATGTCAACTTTGCGCGTGCGAAGCCGTTTACACGCGCACAGTGTTAAATTTTTTTTTTAATTTGAAGAAGAGAGATGGCAACCGTTGGATTTGTTTTAAATCCAACGACTGAGATTCCTCCTCCAAATTAAAAACCCTAACCACGTTGGTTTTGTTTTGTCGCAGACGAACGAGGAAGAACGAAGAGAGAGAGAGCTGATCGAACGAAGAGAGGGAGAGAGAGCTGATCGAACGAAGAGAGGGAGAGAGAGAGAGCAGCGTGTGTCTTCTCCGTCTTGGGAGAGAGGGAGACGAAGTAGGTTAAGCATGAAGAAGGTAGAGGGAGATGTTGAGAGAGAGGGAGACGAAGAAGGCTATGCTATGAGAGAGAGAGAGGCCGGTTGTTGCTGCTGCTGCTTTTGGTTAGGATTTTTTTTTAATTTGGGGGAGCGAAATCACAGCCGTTGGATTATAAACGAATCCAATGACTGTGGGCGTGATGTTTAAATTAAAATAAAAAATTACCGTGCGCGTGCGCCCTGCTGCGTAGGGCCCCTCGTTCCATTTTTAGGATCTGGAGGCAATAAGGGAGAAGGGTAGTCATGACGTTATAGTAGAATCTAATTCTCTTTTAGCAGTCTAAAAAGTAAGTAGTTCTTTTTTAAAATTTAAATCAAAATAATCACTCATAACGACCTATTAAATTCTCATTGAAAAGAACTAAAACTATTAAACTAAATAAACGTATTAAAAAAATAATATGGGCAAGAATGAATATTGATTATTAGGAGCGGAGGACTCCACCAAATAAAATCTACGATCTTTTGGCAAGAAATAATAAAATGGGCTATGTTAAAAAGCGACCCAACGCTTCTAATTGAATGTTAGGCGGACCATAATAATTATTATTATTTTATTTTCTCTCTTAACTATGTAACCCCAAAAAAAAAAAAAATACTCGGCCATTAATTCGGAGTAATTCGAAATTTACCAAACGGAGCAGAAAATTTTTATTTAATATTGGAAAATATTGTTTTTCTCACTTAATCGTTACGTCCGCACGATGCAGGAGAAGCTAATATAAATACTCGTCTAGGGTTCCTTTCAAAGAACCGAAAGCTTCTCAATCGACTCTCTCGATTGCCGAAATTATTCGATTGTTCTTGTGGACTTCCAATTTTGTGTGCGAAAGATGCCTCCGAGAGCGAAGAAGCCGACTGCGGGGCCTGGGCCGAAGAAGACTGCGAGGGCTAGCAAGGTAACGCCCAAAGCGGCGGCGCAGAACCCTTCAGAAGTAGGTGCCGATGAGGCGGTGAAAGCCGAGGAAGTCAAGGCCGATGAGGCGGTGAAGGCAGCGGAAGTCAAGGCCGATTTGGTTGTGGAGGTGAAAGACGAGGCCAAGGCTGAGGATGATGTTGCCGTAGACGATAAGAATACGACGGATCTGAATGTTGAACCCAAACAGCGGGAGAAATCGGAGGCGAATGGGTCGATTCCTGTGAAAAGTAAGTTAAACCCGTTCTCTTGATAGTTTACTGTCGGTGATATTCTTTGTTTTAGATTTGAATTTTTTTTCCGTATTTGCATGAGAAATCGGAATCTCGAAGTTGGCTAATTAATGGATAAGACAAGTTTTCCGAGGTTGAACATGAATAATGGAAAAAAGAAGGAACGAAATTTTGAGGTGTGATTTGTATGCTGCTGAATTTCCTCTAAGTGGTGGAGACTACCTCCCCTTAGACAAGGATTGCTAAGTATTGATCGTATCTTCACTAGCTTCTTTAGAAGACTAGTTCACCAGTCAGTAAAAGGTTATCGTTTCAATGAGGCTTTTGCCTGGGGGTGTTGTCGAGGTCTGCCAAAAAAGTGCCAATGCTGGGATTATAAGGTTGCTATCCTCAGGAACGAACTTTTTTGCTGTTTTTTCACTAGAAACCAGAATATATCAGTAATTTCGCTTTGTGGACTTGGTTTTTCTATGGTTTGGTAATAATAACCAATTTTCAGCAATTCGTTTGTTTTTTGTATAAGCTATGATGATCAGCATCCATGGTGGAAAACTCGTACAGATCTAAAGCTTGTGAGAAGCAAAGGTCCTAGTTGAAGTTGGTGTCAAAAATTAAGGTTTCTTGTCCCCAAGCAGGGGCCCATGGATATTAGGGTTTGATTTTATTTCCTTGTGAGAAGATATGTTATTAGATCGTTTGGCTAGCCACTACTATGATTATTGTGTTCATTTCTCTTGAGGCGCAATCAAACATGTTCATATGGGTTAGCTTATTGATAATGTTGGACCATGCAACATCAAGTTTGGGAAGGGAATTTTTTAGTTATCGTTAGTCGTGAGGGTACAATCTATCACCTATTTTGATAAGCTAATTAGCTTATTTTATGTCTGTCTGTGTTAGCTTGTTAATTTCACTTGAAGGTTAACTCAGCAGGTCTTCATTGGTTTCACTTTTTATTAATATCGGGCCTTTCACCTTCATGTTGGGGTATGAAAGTGCTAAAATAGGAGCAAAGTTGCCCAACAAAGTTAACACATTGTATCATCTGTTCCATTCCCTCGGCCTCCTGGTTATTGTAGGCAAAGTGATCTTTAATTGAATTATGAAATGATGAGCAGAACATCATGAATGCCATCCTTTATTTATGATGGTTCTTTCTGGTTCTAGCGTTGTGTGGACACAATCATTTGTGTGGACTAACTTGTCAGATATGGCATGATATGGTATTAAGAGCCGGAGAAGTTTGTCCGATGAGCAGAGTTCATAGAGGAATTCTTAGAAGCCGTTGTGACTTCTTGATATGCTTTTTCTCATGTTTACGTTGCTGGTTAAGTTGACCGTGTATATGACATTGTCTTGTAAAGCTGTGAAGCTTTGTCTTACAAAGATGTGGAGGTGTAGAATTCATGTAGTTGACTCCACTGAGTGGAAAAATGCTTAATTTGGTTTAGTGTAATTGTTGACCAAGAATATTTTTATTAAGCTATGTGGATCAAAGGCATTGGATGCCAAATATTTGGTGCTTTTGATGCATATTATTGCTTATTATAACAAGATTATTCTCATACATCTGAAAATTAAATGGAGATCTGTGTGTGATGGAGAAAGAGATGCATCTGTCAGCTTGTGCTGATGGCCATTGGTTATCATGAATGTGTTTTCTGCACACTGATAAAAGGGAAATTAAAGGTCTAGGGTGCTATTTTTTTCTGTATTTACCCATCATTATGGATTTATCTTTTGTTCATAATAGAGATTTTAGCATATTAACTGGGCTGGATTTGTGTCAACCTCCCTTTTCCATGGCAGAAGAAGATGAGGTAAAAGAAACTGTAGATGAGTATGAAAAAGGTGAATGGTTAGACCTTGAGGATAATGAGCCAGAATATGAACCTGAAGAGTATGATGGTGGTGTAGATTATGATGAGAAGGAATTTGACCAAGAAGATGGTCAAGAAGAAGGAGATGAAGGTATGGAGGAAGCTGAGGAAGGGGATGTAGGCGAAGAAGAGGAGGGTGACATTGCGGAGGAGGGCACGGAAGATGTTCCCGAGGAATTTGAGGGTGAGGAAGATGATGAGCGTGCTGGTGAAGAGCACGAGCATGCTGAATTGCTTGATGCAGAAGTAGAAGAAGAGAACCGTGAAGTTTTCAAAGAGAGGCGCAAAAGAAAGGAATTTGAGGTATTTGTTGGTGGATTGGACAAGGATGCTACTGAGAACGATCTTAGGAAAGTTTTCTCTGCTGTTGGTGAAGTTGTTGAAATCAGGCTAATGATGAACCCACAAACTAAGAAGAACAAGGGCTTTGCATTCCTACGTTTTGCCACTGTGGAACAAGCAAAGCGTGCTTTGACAGAGCTTAAAAATCCAGTGGTACATCTTTTGATCCAGTCATTGTTTCTGCAGATACAACGTTGGATTTTCTTAAGTTGCTAATTTTTGACATCAATAATTCCAGGTAAACGGGAAACAGTGTGGTGTGACCCCCAGTCAAGACAGCGACACATTGTTTCTAGGAAACATTTGCAAGACATGGACGAAAGAAGCCGTAAGTAGATCGCAGTATCTATTATCGGCTAGGCTTTAAGTTTTCTTTGTAATTGGTTATATGGTGTGCATTTTTGATTGGTTTGTATTAATCATTGTTCAGTTAGAAAAGAAGCTGAAACATTATGGAATAGAAAAGATTGAGGATTTGACGTTGGTTGAAGATAGTAATAATCCAGGAATGAATAGGGGTTTTGCCTTTCTGGAATTCTCATCTCGCTCAGATGCCATGGATGCTTTTAAACGTCTCCAAAAGAGGGATGTTGTTTTTGGAGTTGATAGGCCAGCAAAGGTTTCATTTGCAGATTCGTTCATTGACCCTGGTGATGAAATTATGGCTCAGGTAACATTTTTGATTGATGAACTTTTCATGTGCTTCAGATTGTGAGTTTCCAAGGTTGAATTTGTAACTATTTTCCTTCATGTATCAGCAAAGATTACATGTGCTGACAGTTAAATTTTTTATCAGTCCTTTTTAATATATGATTTTAGATGACTAAAATAATTGGGTGGTAAAATGTGAGCCCTGCCCAGAATATTGTTTTATCTTTCTGATTGAACTGTGGACACATATATTGATTGTTTAACATTTTATAGGTTAAAACTGTGTTTGTTGACGGTCTTCCTGCCTCATGGGATGAGGACCGTGTTCGTGAGGTGCTGAAAAAATTTGGGCAGATTGAAAAAATAGAACTTGCACGTAATATGACATCTGCTAGAAGAAAGGATTTTGGTTTTGTTACTTTTGACACCCATGATGCTGCAGTGATGTGTGCTAAAAGCATCAACAATGCAGATTTGGGTGAAGGAGATGCCAAGGTTATAAGCTGTTTCTTTGCACTTGTGATTATTACTTGGATATGAGATTTCATGGATTTGGTAATGCTTGGATCAATGTACAGGCTAAAGTAAGAGTAAGATTGTCTAGGCCACTACAGAGGGGTAAAGGTAAACGTGCTACACATGGAGACCATCGAGGTGGGCATGTTGTGGGCCGAGCTCCTAGGGCTCCTTGGAATCGGCCACTGCCACTGCCACGCCCCTTTCCAGCCAGAACTGTGAGAGGGGCCAGTAGTCATGTCCCACCTGCTGGTCGTAGCTTTAAGAGGCCCATTGGATTAAGGGACAGACGTCCTGCCATTGCAATGCCAGCCAGACCCAGGGCCTTTCCACCTCCGCCAAGGCCACATGACAAGAGACCTCCTGGTATATATTTGTTTTCTCCAGTTTTGCTTGTATTTACTGGAACATACGGACCCCCTTACCGCCGTTCCTTATAGTTCCTGCATATCCCAAGAGTAGCATGACAAGGGGTTATCCAAGGAGAGAAGAGCTCCCCCCAAGGAGCAGAGCTGCTGCAGACTATGGCCCCAGGGCCACTGACGAAAGACGTCCATCCTATAGAGATGACTATTCTGCACGTGCAGTTGGCTACCCTGAACTGCATAGAAGTACTGCATCTCGTCCTGCAGCCAGGAGAACTTATGCAGATGACAGCTATGGACCAAGATATGAGAGGCCTCCTCCCAGTTATCGTGAGGGACGAGCTCGTGACTATGACTCTATTTCTGGTTCAAAACGTCCATATAGTGCAATGGTTAGTTCTGATGCTTTTTTGATGCCACTGTCAATATATTTCTATTCACATGATTTATTTATTGCTTTGGATTAAATTGCAAGCATTCAATTAATTCTGACTCTTTATTCTGACATGCAAGGATGATGTCCCTCCACGTTATACTGATTCTTCTGTTCGTAATTCAAGAGCACGCTTGGACTATGACCTTGCTGGAGGGGCTTCTCAGTATGGGGACACTTACAGTGATAGGTTAGTAATTATTCCTATTTGATTTCCTTGTAGAGGAAAATGTGCACAATATAGTCACCTTGACAGTTCTGATTTGCAAACCATATGCATGTATATGAAGAAATTTGCGAAGAAAATTGCTATATCTATCTTTTGTGTTGCACTATGTTGATTCTTCTTCTCCTCATTAGGCTTGGAAGGTCTAACGTAGGCTATAGTGGCAGCAGAAGTTCCATTTCAGGTCAGGACACCCATGGGCTTTATAGCACACGCTCAGGAATGGGCTACGGAGGTAAATTCTCATGACTAAAACAGTGAACATGTCCCGTTTCAGAATTTAGTCTGTGGCTGAGTGATTCTGTATCCTTCTCTGCTTGACTCTACAGGTTCTTATGGTAGCAGTGATGTTGGCGGTGTGTATTCATCGAGCTATGGAGGGGATTTTGTCTCCCGTGGATCTGATGTATGTTGCCAGGCTTCTTCAGTTTATCTGTCATGGTTGTGAACACCGAATGCTATTCATACCTGTGTATGCACTTAACGCTGTGATTAAATGGCAGGTTGGTGGTAGCTCTTATTCATCATTGTATGCTAGCCGTGGCTTGGGGAGTAGTGGGCACATGGGAAGTGGGGGTTCAGGATCATACTACTGAGGTACATTCACAAGGTCAGGATTTAAGACGAGGCATATATAGTTTTGGTCAATTTCATATCCTATTTGAAATACAGTTGCTTTCCTTATAATCAGTATATGTTGGATATTTCTCTGTTAACCTGACCGGTAGAGTGCTGTGGTGACATTGCGTATTGTCTATGGTACAGAGATGACTCAACACTGGATGCTGTATGAGGAGGATTGTTTGAAGGTTATGAATATTGTGCCTGCAATTAACAGAGATGCCTGTCATCAATCAAAATTGCTCTCTCTGCACCGTTAGGGAGGAAGTTGGCTTTGACGGCTAATTGGATGTAATTATGCCAGCCTTTTTAGGTCAGGCAAAGTAACGCTGCTGTTGTAAGGAAATATGGCTTTAGAACTCTAAGTTGATATATTAGAAGTCAGATATCTATATGTTGATACTTCCGAATCCTTTTTTCCTTTTCTTGACTTTGTCTCTATGAAGAACTCCTGATAGATGATCTGCATCTTTCTTGTTAATGGACATGGTATCTTTGAGTTGAAAGGTTCGTTTCGGAATGGGATGTGAATAGGAAGCATGGCAGATTGCTTTCTCTTGGTCATTATTGTCTCCGAGATGAGCAATTTACTGGGCAAGTACTAATGTTTAAACACCCAGGGCTGACCACTCCGAGGGACACAAAAGCCATGTTACACCGGTTGGCAAAGTGGCGTTAAGCATCACTAGCAATATGAACGAATTTGTGGGTTGAAAAGAGACGGGACAAAAATATATCCTAATAAAGTCCGACTGATAAGACTCTTTGTTATTGCATGGTTGAAGGCTTATTGACTTTGGCAAATGTTTCACTCGACAGCACTGCTTGATTTGTCAATTATATATGCCTTTCTGTTGAAGCTAAGGCCTCATCGGAGAAGTAAATGTGGCAAAGATCATTCCACATAGCAAATTGTGTGCTTACTTTGAGACAAACGGTATCAAATTCTATTGGATAGTGGAGGAATGCCTGCAATTTGTGTTTTACGGCATGGTGATTTGTTACTGCAATGTGGGCAGACCCTTTCTTGATGGGCAATTCTGATATGCTCTGTCTGGAGATTTGGATTGTGGGATTCTTGGTGAGGTTACTTGTCCTACGGAAGACCCTCTTTTGCATGCATTTGTATTATGATGTAGTGGGCTTGCACTGCTCTGCTATCCCTACATTTAGCTAAGGGATACTTGTCTTTAGTTCGGGGATACCATTCCATTCTATGTTGTTATTTCGGAAATTGTTGATGTCTAAGGACTAAGATTATAGGATGCTTCTAACGCACGATGTATTATTATAATTTTACTGGTCTAAATTATTATGAATTAAGTAGCCACAATTACCATGATCAAAATAATTGAGAATTGGATTAGTCAATTATGATTTAGTTCTATGGCCACTCCAATCCATCTATAAGGCATGGTATATTAAAGCATTGTCATAAGTATACTAATTTCATATGACTACTAGGGTAATATTTAAATCATCCAGATGCTTTAATTTCATAATTTTATAAAATACTAGTGGAGAAGAGATGCAGAGAAGGTTCAGCGGAAGTCTAATATTCTAAGAAGATGACAAAAAATTACAATAGAATGAGATTTTTATTAAAATATATATTATGATATTTTTAAATGTTTATTTTAATGGTTAAATATTTTTTTAAAGGGATAAAAAATTAAGTATATTATTTTAATTAAGACTAGATTTCAAGTATTAAGAGTAGAGTTAATCTTTGATATCAACATGGCAAAACCCCAATATAGGTGAGACAGGAAGCGGAAACAGGGTACACGACCCGGTGCTGGTGGCCGGTTGGTGAGAGATAGAAACGGCTTCCAATGGCGTCCAAAGCTGCGACACCGCCATACCCAAGTGCGGCAAGGATTGCTGATTCTCCATGCTATCCTCAATACAGCGCTTCTCTTAAATGTAAGCTTCCTCCATTCCTTTTCCACACCTATTCACTTTTTCTCTCCCTCCCTCTTTCCTCCTCTGAAGCCCTAAAATGTTTGATTTTGTAGAGTCCCCCCCTTCCCTTTCGCCAACATTTAAGATCACCCCTGATTGCAACTTGATATTTCAGTGACGCTTCTTAATTCTAATAAATAGAATATTATATATATCTATAGAATTTCGGCTTCGTGTGTAGTTTTTCCGATTGCGTTGCCTTTAGGATTATCATTTTCTGGCCTTCTTGGTAAGTTGGGATTAATTTATTTGCTTATAGTTTATCGCTTGAAAAACTATTTTTTTAACTGCATTGTTGTACTGTAAATAAATAGGATGCTGGCTTCAATCAAGGAGCTCTGCTGGTTTGGTTAGCTATGAGATGGAAGTCATCCATTTATATGAATCTGTATTTAAGAATCCCATTTGTAGAATAAAAATACACAAGGTTGAACTGGACAAAATTTGTATTCAATTTTTCCCGTTACTATGTCGCCTTTTTCTTGTTGATAGCAGAATTCCATTACCATCTTGGCAATATTGATAGGTGAAAAGAAAAGGAGAGAGGTGATAGCGGAACCTCAAAATTTGTGTGGTAGAAAGGTTTCCAAATCATTTTGCAATGAAAAAGCACGTTTCCAGAACCTCATAGATCTTTTTTAATATGAGACCACTGAGAATATTCTTTTACCATTTGACTTCAGTAGCACACCATCCTCCATGAGAGGCTTCATCAGGACTCGCATGCAACTCTGCTAGAAAGGTGTGAAGCTCCTCCAGATGTTCGGGATGACAAAAGTTTCCTATAAGTTGTAAAGGGCACCATGAAGCCACCACTTCAGAGACCAGCCCGTAATCAGTTTACAAGAGCCTTTTAAATTTCTACAGCCAAAGGAAAGTGGAGATTCAGCTTCTTATCATCCAATTATAATCAGCCACCACCAAATAAAAAATGCCCTCTTTGCAAGTGCTGCTCCATGATGGCACTATGTGACGGGTTTCAGAAGGCAGAGATGCCCATCCTCACCAATCAATTCCACAGGCACCTTGTTCTACATCATAAATCCACAATGCCATTTACCTAGTAGGGCCTGTTGAAAAGGGTAAAATACGTAATCTCTACACCCACAGCTCAGCAGGAACTGCAACCATTTAAACTAGATCAACTTAGAGGAATCTCCTCAATCATCCCAAAGAAAATGCTTGGTGATATTCTCAACCCTTAAAGCCATTGAATGAGGCAATCGAGAAGAAATAAGAGGTAGTCCGAAATAGTAGAGATAGTACTCTTTATGAAAGTCAATCTACCTCATCCAGTTCAATATTGTTTCTTCCACGAAGACAAACGTCCTGTTAAATTTTCATCACAAGTCTCAACACCCCTAGTCCTTCAATGTAGATACTAAAGACAGCCCCAAATGGATACTTGGGCAGGATAGATGTTTTGCAGACAAGAATCAAAGCTAAAGCACCTCCACACTTGATACCCGTCGCCACAACTTATATTGTTTTAAATTTACTTTGATTTTTGAAAGGATGAAATTAAGTAGCTTGGTGGTGGGCTACCCAGTTGCACGCCATTGGCCTGGCTCGATCCCCACCACACCTCTCTTCTTAGTTCTACTCCTATTTAACTGACTTTGATATAGTGTGGGTACTTTTGTAAATGACCCACGTGGCCCATTGATTCTAATATGGATTAGGCTTAGAACTCTATGACTCATTTAATGTGGAAGGTGTATGACTCATATGGTCCTTGGTTTATATGGCTCTTTTCTCCTAGAAGTCATAAAATTTTAATTTCTGTAAATTGTGGCACTTAAGTGTTTTCCTTGTCAAATTTCAATTCCTCTTAAATGTTAATCATATAAATTTCAGCATCAACCTTTTTAAGTTTGAGTGCTTGAGTTTTAGAGGTGCATTTTCTACCTCTCAAAATTTTGATACTTCTTTCCCAGTTTTCAACATACATAAAAAATGTGAATTTTATTTGTTTGGGTCCGAATTTTTCAACCAAGTCAGTTGAATTGTGAACTTGGGTCAATTTGAAGGTGTTCTTTGTTGTCTTTGGTTGCATTGCTATTTTTCAAATATGGCTGAATTAACCTTGAATGTGTTGAGTAAAAGAACATTGTTGAATTTTGTCTTTGAAATTTCTTAAACAACCATTTACTTACAGGTACAAAAAATTCATTCTTGACCATCTCACAGTAAATTTAATACAAATAGTAGTGTTTTAAATTGATAGTTATACTAATAGTAGTAGTTAATAATTATTGTTATCACTGTTATTGTTTATATTTCACCAATGAATATTTTTTCGGTGAACATTCTATTAATACGTTTTTTTTTTGCACTTAAAATGGTCATGTATATGTTTGCGATATTGAGGCCCATAGAATGTATTTAAATTAAATGGTCTTTTATCACTTCTCTCGTACTATTGCTTCAGTGCGACACCAAGATGTGAGCAGATCGAAATATATCTTGAGCAGTTTCATGTAATACTGTAATTGATTCAATTGTGTATGGACATACAGATTAAGCATGTTGTGGTGAGACACTTTGAATTTCAGTCACATGACTTTAGTACTTATTTGCATCTAAGCAAAAAATTTTCTGAGGAATTCATGCACGGAAGATAATTGTGTATGGACATACAGATTAAGCATGTTGTGGTGAGACACTTTGAATTTCTGTCACATGACTTTAGTACTTATTTGCATCTAAGCAAAAAATTTTCTGAGGAATTCATGCACGGAAGATAATCTCATTAAATGATGATAAGCCTGTGAGGATACTATTAGGGAAGGTATGAGAAATGCAACAAACTTGACTGAGCGGCTTCCCTTGTTTCACCTGGTTTTACTAGTTTTTTTTTTGTTGGTGGGTAAACCCATCATGGAAACATTACAGCGTGTCTGGAGTTTTTTATGTTTTTTCTGCCTGAGGGGAAAGAGAAGAAAATTGAGGCAATCACTTGGGAAGGGGAGGGTGGAGAAGGAAAGATCTTAACCTTCTGATGCAGGCATCATAAAGATTCTAAATTAGAAGAGATTTATTTTTATTTCATTTGATTTGAAAGATTTTGATTTTATCTGATTTTCATGATTTTATTGTGATTGAGATTTTATTATGTTTAGATTTTCTTATTATGTTGAGATTTTTTTTTTTAATTTAGAAACTTATATTTATTTAGAAAGTTATATTTATTTTTACATTATTTTAGGCTTATGATTTTTCTATATAATGACCCTAAACTCTATTGTTTGAAAAACATTAATGAATTAAGTAAAATTTGATTGATCGTGATATTTCTCC
>JAOVVI020000992.1:6504-26706 GCA_028571085.2 Nepenthes alata | reverse complement strand
CGAAGTCTTTAATTAACGCCCGAGTATATGGGATAATGTCTGAAGATTTTTGTCAACCCTTGGGGACTATAACTCCTACAACGTCTGCATAAGCAGTTTTTCAGAAAGGAAATTGACTCTTACCCGATTGGTTGAACAGGTCAACAGTTTTAGACAAAACGGTGATCAGCAGAGTTGCTGATAGGTTGGAGAGTTAGTAGAAGCTTTTGCTCATATGTAACCTCCTTATTGGTTGACAATCTTGGGGCAAAACTTGTATATATGTGCATGCTGAGCATGTAAGCGTGGTGCAGAAGAGAGAAGTGAGAAAAGAAAACTTAAAAGAGAACAAAAGGTAATCAGATTTTACTCTTGTGTTCTTGATTTTTGTTTTTGTGTTCTCAGTTTTACGTGAGGCTTATGTAACCAGAAAGGATTTTTTGTAACTATCTCCATTTAGTGAAATTTATTTGTGAATTAAATATCCTGTCATTTTTTCTTTGATTTTAGAAGAGAGTTTTCACATAAATATGGTGTATTGCTCTCTTTCTCATCTTCTTCCAGCGTGTGTATTTTGTGCATTTATTCACTCCGATCTTGTGTTTGTCCGACCAACCATCTTTCCCAACACTAAGCACACCATTTCAAGCAACCGAGCTTCCAAGTACGTCGTCCGCAACGCAGGCAATGGAGTAGGGAACAGGATGATAAGCTTGGCTGCAATATTTCTCGACGCATTGTTCACTGACCGTGTGCTACTCGTTGATTTTGGAACAGATACGAAAGGCCTGTTCTGTGAGCCATTTACAGGCTCGTCATGGCTGTTACCTGATGACTTCCCCCACAAGCATCGATTCCGCCATCTTCAAACGTATATAAATCTTGGGAAGAAGAACACTTCAATGGCAGATTCAGCTTTAGCACCATCGTTTCTTTATCTCGACCTACAGCACGGTGGTGACGATCATGGAAAGTTGTTCCACTGTGGCTACAGCCAATCCCTTCTCGAAAACGTCGTCGTATCGGTAGTGATACCTGACCAGTATATCGTCACTTCTCTCTTCATGACACCGTGCTTTACACTGGAGTTGGATGAGATGTTTCGGCAAAAGACATTGTCTTCCCCCACTTGGGCAGCTACCTTTACCACCCATCGAACCATGCATGGGGGCTGATCAGCCGGTTCTATGAGGCCTGCTTATCTAGGGCAGATGAAAGGGTAGGCCTCCAAATAAGGGTATTTACTCCTCTTCTCACGCCCTCTCAAACTGTTATGGACCAGATTTAGCCTGCACTCTAAGGTACAACATCCTTCTAGAGGTAGATATTAAGAAACTTGTGCACTCTCAGCTGCAAATCCGGGCCTCAAAGGTGGTTCTAGTGGCGTCGTTATACCAGTATTACACCGAGAACTTGACAGCAGTGTATTCGACGAAGCCGACAGAGGGCGGAGAGATGGTCGGAGTATATCAGGCCAGCTACAAAGGGGTGAAGAGATCTAATGACAATGGGCATAACTTGAAGGCATGGGCAGAGATGTATTTACTAATTATGTGTGATGTGTCAGTGACTAGTAGGGAGCCTACTATTGGGTACGTGGCTCAAGGGTTAGGCAGTATGTATTGAGGTTTGACCTGAATACATATAATCCGATATAGTAGAATAAAACTTCAATATCGGATGGGAATTGTGATGTCCCCATCGGATGTGGAGGGGAATAAAGCGTGCCTTATAAGGAGGTGGATACCTCTCCCTTGTGGATGCGTCTTAGGACCTGTGGGGGGTTGTCAGAATAAAACTCTGTGGCCTGTATGGCTGGAAGGGACAATATCCACCACGTTGTGTGCCTGTATGGCTGTTGCGGACTCTGATAGTTCAGAGACTGTATGTTTCTATGGTGGATACGTTTAGGGAGCGGTGGAGGCCGTTTGCCAGGAACAAAACCGTGCGTCTGTGGGGCAAAGCGGACAATATTTACAAGCGGGTGCCCGAGGACGTTACACATGGTATCAAAGACGAGGTCTGGGTTCGGTGTGCCAGCGCGAACGCTGTGCTCCCAATGGGGGTGGACTGTGATGTCCCACATTGGATGGAGAGAGGAATAAAGCGTGCCTTATAAGGGCGTAGATACCTCTCCCTTGTGGACGTGTCTTGGGACTTGTGGGGGTCACCAGAACAAAACCCTGCGGCCTTTGTGGCTGGGAGGGACAATATCCACCATGCTGTATGCCTGTGTGACTACTGCGGACTCTAATAGTTGAGAGACTGTATGTTTCTCTGGTGGGCGCGTTTTGGGGGCGGTGGAGGACGTCTGCCAGGAACAAAACCCTACGCCTGTGTGGCAAAGTGAACAATATTCACAAGCGGGTGCCCGGGGACGTTACATTCCCGTCACACTTTAACTACTAAATTCATAAGTACAGTAAATATAATAATATACAACATTTTTAACGTGGAAAATAATTTTTAACCAAAGAAAAAATTATGGAATAAACTCCGAATAAATTCGCTATAATAATAATAGTGCCGATTATAAGTAATTCCCTCTGAAATCCCTTCACTATAATCTCGAATGAAAAATGATTGATTACAACCTCCTCAAAATATCTAATAACTCACCAAAAAAATATAATGAGAAATAAAAGTAACCAAATGAAATACGCTCCAAAAAATCGCTCTAAAATAACGTATTTGATTTTAGCGATGAACGGAACTCAAATCGGATCTCAATCAGATGTCAAACCTCTTTTTCTTCTCTTTTTTTCTCTTCTATCTCTGGACGACATTCCTTTTATGAGATATGATTTCAAAATACCCTAAAAACACATCAGGTACGTTTTTACATTGCGAACCGCATTCGAGTGCCCATTAGGCGCCCCTAAGGTACGAGCACCACTGTAATCAGCGCTCGTCACACGTGCTTCGCACCCTCAAACACAGCAATTCTCACACAAATATTACGCGATCTTTCAATAATCATCTGTTTGTTATGGTGTCTACAAGGGAGTGATCAAAACTCAACAGTCTGAATCCATGGATCATGTGCAAGATGGTTGGGACCTAGGTCTGGGAACCAGCTTATCAACGGGCAGTGTCAATGGAGCCTCGTTTTCATTTTCTTTCCACCCACTCACACGACCTGCATTGCCTCTTTTCCTGACCGAAAGATAATGACAAACAACCCCCCACCATAAAAAATCCTTTTTATATAGAATCTTTAGCTCCACTCCTAAAATGTTGCCAAAAGTATCTAAGTTGACATTTTTGACTTTGATGGTAAGCTTGATCTTGAAACTTATGAAAATTGGATTGTCATTATTGAGGTTTGATTCGGCTAGAGGAATAAGCCCGAAGATCAATTGGTCAGATTTGTAGCCACTAAGTTTTGTGGACCCCCCATCATATGGTGGCAATTTTATCAAAAACAATCGGGAGTGGATGGATTATACCTGGATAAACACATTGGCCAAAATGAAATTAATATTTGACGAGAAATACTTACCAATTGATTATTCACAAGTTTTGTATCAGATTACATCTTTTGTGACAAATGTTTGATCAAGATCTAGCAAGCTACACCGAGGAGTTTTATGAGTTCCCCAGTCGAATTGAATTACAAAAGACCAATAACCAATTAGTGGCCAGATATCTAAGTGGTCTAAAACCCACTACGTGGGAGGAACTTGTTTTACACTATTTATCATCTCTAGATGAGACATTCCAATCAACTTTCAAGGCTTAAAGAAATTTAAGGTCCTAAATGACCGAGTAATTATCCAATTCAAGAACCAAAAAGTCTAACGCCTCGCTCCACAAATCCTATCCTACTGACAAGGAAAGGAATAGATAACTACAATAGTTGGGTCTTTCAACCGAACAACAACATTGCCACCTGAAAGGATGAATGCATTCATTGTGGAAAACCAACCAAAGGAGGCCACAATGACTAGAGAAGATCAGTGAACCGAATGATGAGGCTGAATTACTAATGGTTCGATGAGTCTTAATTGCCCATTTAACAGGCAACCGTCAATTGGTAATGGAATAATGTTTTTCACACTTATGGAACAATCCAAAGAAAATGATGCTTGATTGTTATTAACTCCACTAGTTGCGCCACCTTGATCTCCAATGAGATGGTTACAAAATTAAATTTGTCCTATTATGCTCACTTAGAGCCCTATCCAGTCGCATCAACTTGATCCGTCATCCTGTTTTCTCTTAGGAAGTACTAGGACACGGTCTGGTCCTAAACAATGGTTACAACAACACCTGTACGTTTACCTTCAAGGAACAAAGTTTCTTCCTTATCCACTCAAAGATGTTTCGTCATCTATAAAAGAGACTAATGAAATTTTTCTATCCGACAAATAATTCAAAGGACACTGTCAAAAGAATGCCCCTAATTTACACCCTTGTCACTTGCACAGTTGACCAAAAAGAGTCTGTTACTACTCTTAAGCCAGTAGTCTGATTATTCCACAAATTCTCCAATGTTGCACACGATAAACTTCCTTGTAACTTCCCACCTGAGAGGGAAATTCTGCACCGAATCGACCTTGCACCTAGATCCAATCTTCCCAACCTCTCTCACTACCGGGTGAGTTCTTGGGATCATGAAGAGTTATAACAAGTGACGTGCTTCCTCAAAAGGGTGCATATAGGAAAGCATTAGCTCGTGAGTCATCTAGCATTGTCAACTACCAATAAAGATGGCAGGTGGTGAATGTGCATTGATAGTCGGGCGATAAACAAGATTACAATCAAGTATCAAAATTCAGTTTCAAGACTCGACAACATGCTCGATATATTATACGACATCCTTTTTTTTTTTCCAAAATTGACTTACGAAGAGGATACCATCAGATCTGGATACAACCCAGCGATGAATGAAAGACTGCTTTTAAGACATAAGGAGGTCTATATGAATGGCTCTTGTTGCCATTTGAGCTAAGCTATAACACTTTTATGCATTTAATGAACCACGTGCTCAAGCCCTTTATCAGAAAATTTGTGGTAGTATATATTAAAAATCAACTTTGATATCATGTTATAATTTAGAGATGTTCCAAATCTAAAAATAATGTGCAGATTTGTGAGGAAGAGGTGACCCAAATGCTGATAAAATATGTTCAAGTTCCTATCATCGAGATCCAAACGATGATACTTATAATAATCTGAATTCCAGATTTGTGTTACTGATATGAAATTAACTCGCTGCTGTTACACACGTAGAAGAAAAGAGAAAGCTACTCTTACTGATATCGCAGAACAGATGCACGAACTGTGTAATGAAGAAAACAGAGGTATAAGAATGGAGGAAATGTATCCATCATCAGCCTGTGTATCAGAATACACAAGCAGAAATAGATTAACAGCAAGAATGTAATTTAATCATCACTTGGACTACTTTTCATGTATTTCATTAAATCAGGAACTTCATTTATAATGAGAAGAATCAACTCCTTATATAATAGTTCCCAAGTAATTACAGCCATTGGATAAGATGTTAGGCAAACTAATCCTAGCTATACATAGAAAATACAAAATTATATCAAAATTATATTTGTATGTGATGCTGAAACAACAAAAACACAATGTGCATTTGTTGTTAATTCTTGATTCGTGGCTTCCTCAGTTAACGAATCAATTGTTGTTTTCCATAATACCGGGTCATGTATATTTGATGAAGTTGTTGAAGATATGATATATTGTTGCTGTGATGTTGTATTTTATGACAAGAAGTTGTGAAGCTGTGATAAGCTGCTGTTGCTGTGATTATAAAGAATATGACAACAAATGATATTTTATCAATGCTATGTATAACGTGGCTGAAATAATATTATAGAAATTCCATTACAGTATTTGCCTTGCTGATATGCTGTATTTGCCTTGGCTATCATGGTGTAGGAAATCTGTTGAAGACGTGCATGTATTTTTGCTAATGACATAGAGTTCCTGTTGTTGAATTACTGTATTGCTGAGCACATGATACACTGGCTTCTAATGCATTTGCTGTAGCTGCACTTTAATTGCTGATCTTCTACTATACTTCTAATGTTTGGTTTCTAAATAATTTATTTTAATATCATCAGTTTATTTTTGGATCAATTTAAAAATATTTATATAATAAAAATTTAAAGAAAAATTTCAAATATGGGACCAGGCTTGGCGCATGATATGAGCTTGACACGCGCCTATGCGCGTTTTAGTAAGAATTTGTGCGTCTGAGGAGCGCTTATACGTGTTTCGGGTAGAATGAGTGATGCCTGAGACGTGCCTTTACAGCGCTCATTCGTAATTTTGGCAGATCATTTACGCTTGAGCCACCCCTGATGCGTTGCTTGTGCACAACTAAGGATTCGAGCAGAACTCGATGTACGCTTGAGCGGCATTCATGCGCCAATTTGTTTATATAAATGGCACTGACATTGTTTTAATAAATTTTTTTGTAGGAAAGAAGAAAAATGAGAGAGAAAGAGTAGCGAAAAAAAAGAGATAGGAAAGGGATAAAAGCGATTTTGAAGTGATATTTTGTCAGATTTGTTAGATCTGCCATATCTTATTGAAACATGAGATTCATTTTTATTTCATTATATATATACTAATACTTGCTAAATATTCAATTCATGATTTTGCTATTTCTAGCCCTTTTCATATCAAAGGATTATGGATTACTTATAGGGTGTCTAAACGGAGATATTCAAAAAATTTTGTTTACGTTTTAGTCTATTAGATTTGCATTTAAGGCAGTATTCATATTTCAAATTTATTTTCAGAAGATTATGTATATGCTATTGACAGTTCGTTGTATTATGATGGAGACTTATCTTGAATTGCTTTAGTATTAGGACTGCAGTATTATATGTATTACGCTGGATCGACGTTGTAAGCTTATTATATATGGATGGTTGCCTTCCTTATAATTTGCATAATATGTTATGGTCAGTGTTTTGAAATCTGAATAAATAATTCAGGGTGATGCTGTGGTCATTCTCAGAATTACTGATGATATTTTAATTTTTGTTATGTCCGACCTAATATTTGACATTGTATTTGAGTGTATCCCTTTGCGGTTAGAAATTTAATCCAAAGTTATAAATTATTTTCATTAATTATTATTTACTTTTAATTTGGAATCGTGACAGTACTAATTTATGCCATGGTGAATCTGGAAGCCGTAGCTGTCATGCTGAAGCACTTGATATGCTGCAGACACATTGCTATGATGAACACACATTGCTTTTGATGTACTGCCCATTTATTGATCTGTCGCTCCCCTCACTGTCGTGTATAACGACGTGCTTGCACTCTGCTGCTCTGCTTCATGAATTGTTGATGTTGCTGATTCATCAGTATCATAAGAACACTCACATTTTGACTGTATTTTTCGAATTCAGCATCACTGTTGAACAACATCTCAAGCATATCTGACAACTTCTACAAATTCTATGGTAGGAAATAATATTCATGAATACTAATAAATGCGCCTTTTTGGGGTTTGTTATTTCTTTTTATGGCACAACTGCGATAGGAAAAAGTATGAGCTATCTTTAAATGGCCGACTCCTTGTTGGGGATCACTCCCGTAAAGAAGTTCTAATTAACTTAGAATTAAACTGGTCTGGCGGGCAAGACTCAGGCGGTCAACGAAGAGTTGACCGGATTGTTGAGCAAGGTTTCAGACGGTCAATGGGGAGTGGACCGGATTGACGGTTAACCTAGATGGTTCGATATTAACCATCTTAGAGGTTAAGTTAACTGTTCCTTTGAAAAGTCCGGAGGACAACTGTTCAGACGGTCAACAGAAGTGTTGACCGGTGGTAAAGAACTCTGGCGGGCTACAGCAGGCCGCCCGTTATGGAAATTCTGTTCGTTGCCAACTCAGCAGATTCCTTGGAGATACGTGATCTCAGGCGGTTACGCTAAATGCGGTTTTTGGAGCAGAAGATATTCTTATTATTGGAAGGGATTAATTTCCTTGTAATGTGTGATAGTGTGAGTTAGTTTTTACACAGACACAGAGAGAGAGAGGAGTGTGCGAGAAAAACAGCGGAGAGAAAAACGTGAAGCAGTGTTCTTCGATTTCTCTTTCATTCTCGACTGTAATCTCCAAAAATCTCACATAGTGAAAACACGTTTTCAGTGGACGGACTGTCTCGTGGTTTTTCCCTTGGTTGAGAAGGGTTTTCCACGTAAAATCTTGCGTGTTCATTGTTCTGCTTCATTCGTTTTCTAGTGTTGCTTCATTGTAAGAGGGAAAGCATTCTGCGCTTCTTTCCCAACAAAAAGGCACCAGCGCGGTAGGGCTCCACCAATGGAGTTGGTCAACCAAAGAAAATCGCCGTACCCGCCGACCAATGGCAGGCCATCCAACCCACGCAAGAGGGGACCTAGCCCTCGTTGGCCACCACCAGCCAAAGTCGTATCAGTGCCCCAAGACAACATCTGATATGATAGATCCCGCCAACGCCGAGCGGCCAGCGAATCCAGAAGGAACACCTGTTATTAGTCTTGGCGCCAAAGCCCTCTCCAGGAGACATTATAAGTTCCTTCACTGTCCACAGAATGGGACAAGTGGGAGGATAGACAAAGCTGCCTACGAGTAAGGTTGATAGATCGAAGAGAGAAACCAAGCATCTTTCTCTAGCACAATTCTTTCCCTGATAGTGAACCACTCACTGTCGAGTACGATCCGAGTGAGCCACCAACCGCGTGCGACCACAAAGGAGCCCAGTCCTCCTATATTTCCAACCCACCTCCACGCCAGGAGCACCTGCATCAACTAATATTGTCATTGCATCTTTTTGTTTCCTTATAAAGGTTATTAATTTGAGCGTCGAAGGATAAAACAAGCCGACTTCTTGTTTACAGTTTGTGGTGCACAAGTTTTAGTTTAACATTGATGAAAACCTGACCTGATCCAGTTCGACTTGCAGCAGAAGAGTAGAAGGCTCCTGAATCGGTACCACAATCCGAGAACCGGGGACGCATCACTTTATAAGTTTTATCTAAAAATTCAACACTATAAATTAGATAGAAGATTCAAAATATTTCCAAAAAAATTAAATAAAAGAAAGAAACACAATTATTTCTTTTATTTATCATATAAAAGGACATTTATTCCATGCCTTGTCCGGCGCTTTTCTTTAAATTGGTTTGATAACAAAAATGCTTCTTGTTGAGAAGCATCACAAAACAATAACAAAATAGAAAGGTTTCCAATCTCCGGTTATAGAAGAAATGCCATTGCTTCTCTCTCTCTCTTTTTTCTTCCAATTTATGAAGTTATTTACCACAACAAAGTACTTGCACATTTTTTATGTTATGAATTTGGTGGTTGACCTTGGAGAATAATTGTCATCACAAGAGATAAAATGGTCACACGGAGGAAAACGAGAGTTCAAAAGGTAGTGGGCAACCTCACTATAGTTAGTATGTGCAATGATCTAGGATGATCACATCTATTTTTTTTCAAATCACGTAATATTTATAATCATCCCTGGGAATATATAAAAGCATCTCAAGTACATAATTCAAGTCCTAAATAATTGTGTGATTATCCTCCTCATCAGTCCACCACCACTTGCTCGGGTGTTCTCTTTAGAAAAAGAAGTGATATGGAAGAGGAAAATGGATTATGGAAAAGCTTTCTTTCTAATTATGTTCAAGTTAGCCGTAGGATAAAGGTCCTAATGGTGGTATTTGTAACAATACTAACAATATTTATGCAGTTAAAATTACAACGTATGATTGTTGCTCATATAGGACAAGTGAGGCAACGTAAAAATGATCAAAAAAGAAGCACTTGGTTTTAATGTCCACAAAGCGGATTAAATAACATGAACAACAACTAGATAATGTAAATTAGCTTGCATTATCATCATATGCATTAACAATGTAGCTAATTTAGTTTAATAAATGGGGAAAAACAAAAAATATTCACACAACAAAAAGTTGCTAATATATTACCAACAAACAATCACCCAAGATACGACATTATTTTAAGTAAAACTAATTACTAAAAAATGCACATAAATCATAATGTTGCGGTTATATTAAAGTGAATGGAAGGGTCAATAAAAAAAAGCCTCGAAGTGTTCACTCAAAACAACAAAAGACACCTACGAGAAATAATGACAGTAGACCATAATTTATACAATAAATATTGTTGTCATGTAACTATAGCATTAATTTGTTAGATATATGATTTGTAGGATTATAGCCTTAATTAGGTGACAATAAATTGAGTTGTTTATGCTTGTCAACCCCATAAAATTAGGCATTTAATATTCTTGTATTATTTTATATAATGAAGGAAACCATCAAAGGAGAGGGATATTGAGTCTTTCATCAAAGCTCTGTCAAATATGTGAGAGTTTTTTCCCCAAGTTACCCATCTAAAATAAAAATATGATGATTTGATTACGAGTACATATGCTATAAAATTTTCACTTTACAACATGTGACAGTAGAATATATTAGCAAATAAAGAACAATCAATGAGCAGCAGAGTACTAAAAGGACTAAATAAACTCAAGAAACTCTCTATATCTAACGAGAAGGCATTTGCAATCCTGTGATATGTTAGCTTCTTGATGCATTATGGACAACCTCTATGAGAATAGATAATCACTACCATAAGGGTTACAAGGACTACTAATATACTCCAAACGACAAAAAAGATGAGGATTTATTAGACAACCAAGCACATATTAGCCATCATTGCATCCTTTATGAAATACAGAAGACTTGTAATTAAATGTTTAATCATTCTCTTTTGAAAGCCAGTAAAAGCATCTAGTCATTCTCAATCACATTGGTTCTCTATTGTCTTTCTTAATCTTCCTCCCATCCCGAGGATCTCTTAACAAGAAAGGGTGAGGAAGTCGGTAGGTATCAAATATCATTGGCTGTTTTACTTTTGAACTGATGTTAGAAGCATTATCAAACTGGCTTATTGGATGCCAAAAGAGAATCAATCCTAAAACATACAAGGCCTCAATGTATTTAAATGTAAGCCTTCATCTATTCTAACAACAGATAAATCAAATTTTTTTGCGACAGAAATAACAATTAGCTCAGGGAAACCAATATATTTATGCAATCAAATACAAAACCTTTATTTTTGCTAGGCATCTTACACAAATTTTTCTCAAGGCAAAAAATAAATAAATAAATTGACTGGAAACATTATATTACCAAACTTCAACTTTAAGAGCAAAGGAAAAAAAAAACAGTTTCAACAATTAAGCCAACAGGTACTTAACTTTCTTCCTAATATACAACTGAAATTTTTGCTAAGGTGGCGGTGGTTATAACCTTTTAGGTTTAAGGATGGCAACATAATTTTCATCTTGGCTGGACAAAGGAAATGGGTCATATAGTCTTTCCAAACACATCCCTACACCAATTCATCTTCACAAACCTATTGGAAATGGGTCATATAGTTTTTGCGGCATCTAGAAAATAGAACCATAAAATTAGATGTACACACATTTTTTAACAATGCTATTTGTTAGCAGTGGTGGTGATTTTGTAACTTTGTTCTCTAAGTATCTGCCGATGTAGCTTGGGCATGAGGGATATGATGATGTTTCTCTCTCGTCTCCCTTTATTGGCTTCAAACCGTATTTCAGAGTGGGCAAAAAAAGCTTCCATGCATTCAGCCACGACAGTCAGATTCCAGGCATGTTGATAATTTGCAACATAATTGCATCCCGAAAATAAAGCAAAGGTCACAACAGAGAAAAGAATGAATAACTGCCATTTGTTACCAAGGGTCACCAGCCCCACCACCCATACATTAATAACTAATATATCAAGTCACTCGCATTGGAGCACATGGAATATCCAAGGAAGTTTCAATCTCATATCATATTTGATGAACCAAACTCCTACCGTTGAAGAAAAAATTGAATTCCTATCCTTCCTTTCACCTTTAAGTCAACCAAATGCCATCTAGACCGTAATAGCTTTTGAAGTCACCTTTTCTACAAGAAATTTAAGGCCCCATTTGAAATCCAGGAAGTTCAACGAAAAAAGAAAGTTTGGAGAAAAAGGGATTCAAATAAACTTGAATTCAACAAATTTCCCCTTATTTTATCTTTCCCACCGATATACTGGTAACAAAACAAAACCGACAGGCACTGCCGCAGAACAATTGAAACAGAAGACCAATATAGATAGGGCTTTGCTTGAATCTAGTTACAATATGGGGGGGGGGGAGACTGGAGAAAGAGAACAAATCAAACTGTTCCGATGTTTTATCAAGGATTGGAGTATCTAGGTGCCCGTTCCACCCCTTTATAGATTGTTATTTTCCTTCATCACTCCCAATTTGAAGAGGAAAAGTTCTTTCCACTGTCAACAGGCAAGAAGTGGAAGGAAAAGAAATACACAAAAGCTGTCATGTTGTGGGATGGAGGGGAACTTAGTAAAAAGGAGGAAATAAAGCATCAAGTCACGTCTTTCTCGAGGACCTGGTACTTTGCATATTAATAATTTTCCTATCCAGCTTCACCTCCAATAATTTTTCCTCATCTCACCTCCTCAATTTGACAAAATCAGGAGTGATTTTTGATTGAGTTTCCTCCTTTCTTCTTAAATACTACATCCTCTTAAATTGGAGATCAACAACCATTCTCAAGCAATTTTTTAGTCCAAAAAAGTGAAAATTCTTTTAATATCGATGCGTCACTGGATTCGGATTGTCGTACAAATTGGGGAGTCGTTGGGTCTTCTGTGTCGGGTCGAGCTCAAGCGAGTTCGATCTCTGTTTTTATTAACTTGGGTCATGTGTATCACAAACAACGAACAAGAGTTTAGAGGATTGGCAGGACTCATTTTCAGGTTTATCTTCCGACAATCAAGCTAGAAATTTTTTTCAGCGGATAGAAAGATGTAAGGAGGATGCAAGAAAATGCGTAAATGCACTTGTAGGGGGGAAAGTGAGATTTGTGGGGGATTGGGCCCCGCGGTTTAGAGGATGCGTTCAATGGGGAGTGGTTTTGAGGATGCACTCGGTGGGGAGCAGCTTTGAAGATGCGTTCGTCAGGGAGCGGCATTGTGATCTAGTGGAGGACTAGACTCTTGTGATGTGCTCAATAGGGAACGGCGTTAAGATCTAATGCTCAATAGGGAACGGCGTTAAGATCTAACGGAGGATTAGACTTTGGTGATGTGTTCAACAGTGAGCGGCTTTTACAATTGGAGAGAGAGTAAGAGCTATCTGATCAAAAGAGAACTAGGTTTTTTCTGAGCTCTCTATGCTGATTTCGAGGTTCCCCTTTTCCTTGTGATGACAAAGGACATTTGTAATGTTTCGTAGCAGTGGTGTTGGCGCCAAAGCTGGCGCCATGTGTCTTTCCAGGATTCGCCGGCCTGTCCCAGAGTCGGTCGTCGCCGACGTGTTAGTTGTCGCCTTGCAATGGTGACGCGACCATGAATGGTCTTTGCTGACATGCGCCTTATCGTTCTGGTTAGCGATTCGTCAAGGCCTATTGATGGCAAAAGTAGCGCCATTTCTGATCATTGACCATGGCCACCAATGGCAGGCGTCTATATCTGCGGCCTCTGCGCTAGCAAGGCTAGTGGGCTTCTCCATTGCGATTGGTCACGTTATAGGGGCTGTTTGCTGAGCCTGGCCGATCTCTGTCTCCATTGGTCCACTGTGCGCCGCCGACTCGGGCCTATCGTATAGGTTTTTTGGGCTCCGATCTTCATGGGCTCTTTCTCAGTGGATAGGCTTGGCTTGGATTTGGGCCGGTCTTTAGTACAGCTAGACCCATCAAATACATACATACATACATATATATATATATATATATATATATATATATTGGCCGGAAACTGACTCCAATTGAAAAAGAAAATACATAAACAAAACCACTATCCATAGATAACAAACAACCATTCCTCATCAAGTACTACATATGGTTTGTTGGAGTTTACAACAAACTTGAAAACATTCAGCATCGCGTAGAGAAACACGAATATGGTCAAATAAACTTGAAAACCTTCAGCATCATAAAAAGAACTAAAGGAATATGGTAGAAATATGTTGGCATCAAACACAGTGATAACCTACCACAACATGAGTGCCTCTTCAATTCCAAGGGAGGATAAAAGAAAGCAAGGTTGGTCTTCTAGTAGGCTATTATCTGATTTTTAATAAAAGCAGAAGTCGACAATATAGTTCTCCCCTATGAAGCACGGACACCAAGATGAAACACGGACATAACACCGACACACTGGCATGTTATTTTATAAAAATCAAGGACACAATACGTTAGGGGCACGTAAACAAAAATTATAATTTGTAATTTTTTTCATCAATAAACACTTTATTTTATACTTAATTGGTGGGTTATTACCTTTATTTGTGATGAAAAAAATTAAATCCTTACTCCACCAAAGATCAGTTGTATTTACCGCCTACGTTTGTGTCACTTATGTATTCGTCTCATCTTTATCAAGTTTTGAATTCATATCCTATGAAAATTTGGTAGAAAAAAGTATCGCCTACGAAGAAGCCTCTCTAGACTAATATTTCTAGAGAGTGGGGACTATTTACAAAAATAAAAGAGATAAACCTGCTTTAAATTTTTAAAAATATAAAACAGCCACATTTTTTAAAATTTACAAAATAGTTCATAATTTTTAAAAAGTTATAAAATTACTCAAAGTGTTCAAAATGCGGCCAAAACGTGTTGGGATGTATCTGAGAGTGTCCGAAACGTGTCGGACAAAAAATAAATAAATTAACAAGTGTCAGAATATATCCGACATGTGTCCGGGATGTGTTGGTGCCTGATACGAGTCAGACACTGACACTTTGAGCCTGAGTAAGTGTCCGTGCTAGTTAGGTTCTCTCCACCCTATAACACTCCATTATCAAAAGAAAAGATCAAAGAGGATGTACAAACCAATCTTGATTGTCTTATTCCAGCAGCTGAGCAGTGAAACGGGGAAATCAGTATCACCTATGTATGAGAAATGCATAGAAGGGAAGGACTCATATGAGCACTATACAACTTGAGTAGAAAATTCAGCACTAGCAAACAAAAAACACCATGGTTAACAAACAACAATATTTGATCGACTTGTTCTGCTAGAGTTTGTAAATCCCCCCCTCTCTCTTACTTTCCCTTTCATCTTTCTTCCATTTTTAGATGAGTAACCGCAGCAACAATACTTGCCCAGTTCTAGAAGGCACATAAAAAATTTTGCCCTAGCTTCCTATATTGGCCTAGCTTCCCCTCTCTCTCTCTCTCTCTCTCTCTTACTTTTGCTTTCATCCCGGAGATTTTCTCCCATCTTTAGATGAGCAATTGTAGCCACAATACTTGTACAGTTCTAGAAGGCAAACAAAAAATTTGGCCCTACCTTCCTATATTAGCCACTCATAGTTCTCCCTTTGCAAGGATGACCAAATCTTTCTTGATTTCAAGGGCAAGTAATACCCAAAAGAAGCTATTTCAAATCAATTAATGCACAGGAAAATCGAACATTAGAACAGCTTTTTTTATCACTCTTACTTCCTCAGGTTAACATCTCAATAGCACTGTGAGAACAGTTAAACTACCTATCAAGGCAGAATGACGTGATCCTAAAGTTATTAACAGTGGATGGAAATATTGATATTGGCATCATCATCGATCGAGGTTGTATCAAGTGTAATTTTTCATAACCGCATCAAAATTGACATAAATACTAAAATTAAACCTTATCTAATCATATTTTACATATTTCAAACAATTTAGATAATTTTTACTTATTGAATCAATATTTTAATATTAAATAATATGTTAAAAATATTAAAACAATAAAAATAAAACCAAATAAAAAGAATAAATTATCATTCACTACCAAATGATATGCATACCAGTAATTAATAGTTAAAAAATAAGAATAAATAACATACTTGCAGTCTTGTATCTTTTGCATAGAATGGCCAAGTTAACAAATAAACTTACTTATTTTCAAACTGCACAATCTGCAACTACTCTATAGACAATAAGATAATTTGTAATATTATTTGATATTCAATCAAATTAATACTAGCAAAGTATCAATCAATAATCAATAAACAAAATATGATTATATTAATAGAAGTTAAAGTTGCACAAATTACCTTAACATTACCACAATATTGATCTTTATGCTAGAGTATATCCAAGTGTTGGGTCCAGTACTAGTGAGGCTCATGAGACACGAGGCCCAATCCATAAGGAATCGGCCCGAGCAGGTGAGCCTGCCCATGAGTATGGGAATCCTACATGGCGACTCGGCACGCCTGGCCAATCACCATCACCTGCGACTCTTTAATGCAATAGCAATTAACGCAGGGGAAGCAAGCCAATGAAGAAAGCGCTAGCCCTGCCGGCCACAGCTAACGCCACTTTCTGCATCATCCCGACCAATCCCAGCGCGAGCAAACCAGGCGTGGCTGACAGTGCCCGCCGGTCTCCTTGCCACCACAAGGCGACAACTGACATTTTCGTCCACCGCCAACGGCCGACGGCTGGCAGATCCCTGCAATGAAGATTCTCATGCCCAAAGCTCTGCACCTTGGAGCCTATAAAATCCCTTTCCTTCTATAGAAGAAGATTGGATCCTGGATAATCAGCTCGACACTACGTGAGTCAAGCTCCCAAACTCTCTTCCAGATCCTACTTTCTCAGCTTTCTCAGGCGACGAGAGTTAGCCACCCTCTACGGTACACCCAGAGAGCCAGGCCTCCTCCTACACGCTCATTATTCTCTCCCACCAGCATTCACGCACTCTACACGTTCATAGCGGGAAGTCGCTGACTTGAGCATCGGAGTGTTTTTGGTGGGAGAAATTTCGCCGGGACCCTGACCTCTTGTTTGTTATTAGTGTTGTGTAGGTTCCAGGTTCATAGAAACGAAGACCAGACCCACACGAGATTCGCCCCTGATCAGGAATCCGGAGGCCCCCTAATTCGTACGACAACCCGAAACTCGGGACGCAACATTGGCGCCGTCCGTGGGAACGCGATGAAAAGTCTAACGTCTCCCTCCAACGTTCAACCCCTCACACCGAAATGGTCAATACAAGAGCGCAAGCCAGTGTGCCAACGAGGGATGCTGTAGCTCACGGCAACGACCCCTCCGAGGGTAGCCGTGCCAACGAACAGTCTCCACCTGACACTCGTCAGCTAGCCGCCGAGATGGCCGACATTCGGCTGATGATTCAAGTCCTATGCAACCGAACGGGGAGGCAGTGGATGGGGGCTGCTCCCCAAGCATCCCAGGCGTCATCCTCCCCGCGAGGAGGATGACGCACAAGAGCCCCTAGGGACAGACCAGGTCAGCCTGACGACGCCGAGGACCAAGCGGCCTCAGGTAGCAGGGCCTGAATTGCGGTTGGAAGCCGTCCCAGCTGAGACGGCTGGGAGAAGAGCCCAGAGCGGCGCAACCGCCGAAACTATCGCGGAGAGAGAAGGCAGACAGCCGCAGGTTCGTGCAACGTGTGACCTCCCCGAGCGGGAAGTCGCCATGACCAGCACACTTAGTAGGACCCGCGGAGTCACATGGAGCTCCGCAACGTCATCAATGCGAGGAGCGGGCCCGACCCACAGGTGGAAGAGAAAGTGAAGGTGATGTGGGATCACTTGTTCAAGGAAAAGTCCGGCCGGTCCTCCGCCGACCTGCAACGGTCACCATTCGCAATGGACATCTGGACCCAACCGCTCCGCCGTAAGTTCAAGATGCCAACTCTAGAAGGGTACAACAGGAGCAAGGATCCAATGGACCATCTCAACAGCTTCCGCACCCACCTGTCCCTCCAGGGAACAAGCGAGGCCGTGATATGCCAATGCTTCCCCATCACACTCAAAGAGGACGCACTGCTTTGGTTCCACGGCCTCCAACCAAACTCAATCTGCTCTTTCGACGAGCTCGCCGATTGCTTCTTAAACCAATTCGCCTCCAACCACAGGGAGGAGAAGCAGCCTTGGCACCTAGTCCGCCTCCGCCATAGCAGACGAAAGCTTAAAGCGGTTTCTCAATCGCTTCATCGCTGAAGCACGTCGGATCCCCGGAGCAATATGCCAGGAATATGTGGGAAGTCTAGGCCACGCCAAGTGTGGACAGTTCGGTTCATGAGGTACTGCAGGTCGATTTGGGCGACAGCTGGATGACCCCGTACCACAGGTACCTGACGGATCGGACGTTACCGGTAGATGTAGGCGAAGCCAAACGGATCCAAAAAACAGCGGGTTGGTACGCGATCATCAATGGCAAGCTATATCGGCGGGGATACTCAACTCCCTACTTGAAGTGCCTTACTCCTGAGAAAGCCGAGTACACACTGTGCGAGGTCCACCTCAGCGTTTGCGACTTGCATGTAGGAGGAAAGAACCTCGCATTCAAAATCATACGGCAGGGCCTCTTTTGGCCCATGATGAAGCGCGACGTCCTAGAATTTGTGAAGAAATGTGAGAGCTGCTACGTTCACGGACCCGTGGCGCACCTACCCCATGCGGAGCTACATAGTCTCCATGGTCATTCGTGCAATGGGGGCTCGACCTCCTCGGACCTATGCCCTTGGCCTCCGGACAAAGAAAGCTCCTCATAGTCGGCATCGACTATTTCACCAAATGGGTGGAAGCAGTCCCCCTGGCACGAATCACTGAGTAAAACACTACGAAGTTTGTCCACCAGAGCATTGTTTGGAGTTTTGGGATCCACGAGGTCATAGTAACTGACAACGGGACCCGGTTCACCGACAAGCAGTTCACCAAGTAATGCAAACCTGCACATCAGGCTAGTCAACACGTCGGTGGCGTATCCTTAAGCAAATGGGCAAGTCGAAGTCACAAATTGCACAATACAGCACGGGTTGAAGACTAGGCTGGAGGACGCATGGGGATTTAGGGTCGACGAGTTGCCCTCAGTACTATGGTCCTATTGCATGACCCTATGGGGGTAGACGCGTAAGACATCCTTCAATCTTTGCTACAGAGTTGAAACGGTCGTCCCCATGAAAGTGGGATTACCCATCCTGCGGGTTGAGAGCTTTGATCCGGCCACCAACTCCCAAAAACTCAGGGAATGCCTAAACATGCTTCTCGAAGTTTGTGACACCGCCTGCTAGAGAACAACAGCATACCACCAGCGCGTAGCGTGGTACTACAACAAGTGGGTCAAAGCACACCCGCTTGAGGTTGGAAACCTGATCCTCCGTAGTGTAGAGGCAGTAAGAAAGGCCGCTAGCAAGAATAAGCTCTCCCTTGGCTGGGATGGGCCTTTCCTAGTTTCGGCGATCCTTCGAAACGGGGTGTACAAGCTATGCCCCCAGGATGATAAATTGGTCCCTCGGACCTGGAATACCGCCAACTTGAAAAGATACTACCAGTAGATCTCCTGCCAGCCCAAGTAAGGCACACACACACACACGTCATGATGAATGCTTGTACCTATTATGTGTTTCCATTTAATAAAGTTGGTTGTTTTTGTTATTCTGCCTGATTGTTTATGAGTGTTTGCATGTATGACATCCCAAAAACAAAACGACTTAGACTGCCCCTAAGTCGGGCGGATTCTAATCTGTTTGTAAACTAAATCTTGGCTCCACGCCAAGTGGCCCGCAAGCGGCCGTGTCCGAGCTTCAACCTTGCGTCAAGTGGCCCTGAAGTGGCCACGTCTGGACTCCGACTACATGTCGAAAGGGCCCCAAGCGGCCCACTAATTTGGCTTCAAGCCACACGACCCGAAAGCGGTCAAACTCAAACTGCATCCCCGCGCCGAAAGGCCCAAGCGGCCCAAAAAAAAGGGGAGCAACCTTAGCTTAGCACCAAGAGACCCAAGTGGTAAAGACATTAGGCCCAAGGGCTTCTGAAGTCCCCACCACGCGGCCACCGAAACTTTAGGGGGCAAGAATGGCAGGCGTGTGATGACCTTCTCCCGAAGAAGAGAGCACCCTGCGTCTGTGATGGTCGTGGTCTAGGATCGCACACATGAAAGCGACGTCTTAAGCGGGGTCGAGCACCTGAGACTGGTATCGTGTGCAAAAAGGCCTAAGACTTGGGATCCGGCTGCTGTGGCCTGAAAACCTGGCTGGCCCTTAGCATGACTCCGCAGGTTAAGCGACAACGTCTACTCTACCGGATTAAGCTTCCCACTAAACGCGCAAGATGCGATGACATCCCCTGACGAAGGACGAGTACAGTGCCAAAAGGCACCGGATCGGAGCCTTG
>JAOVVI020000991.1:0-26708 GCA_028571085.2 Nepenthes alata | reverse complement strand
CCATATTTCTTTTCCATTATTGGCTCTGGTGTGAGTACCTTTCTTTGGTTGGATTAATTGGCACCATGGAATGCAATATCATGTTTCCATATCAGTGATATACCCGATATTTGATCGATATAATTGATATATATATGTCGATATTTTTCTATTAGGCTACGATTTGTAGAATTTTTTTTTTTTTACTTTTGATATATTTTATACTGCTAAATATTATCAAATATATCCAATGTCAGCATGGCCTTGACTGATATCAATATCAATACTGGTATTTTATCCCAGATTGGCACCCTTTAGGTCCTCTGCTCCATGGATGCTTTTCAAATAACAATACCCTGCTCAATGGTCTACTAGTGAATGCTAAGGTCAATAACACTATTAGAGATTCCTCCTGGACATGGCTCAATGATCTTTCATGGTTTGTGCCCATAAAAAAAGGATCTTTCATTGGATTTTGATGACTTAAACGATAGTTTTCCTTGGTACAGCTCTGTGCCAATCACAACATGATCCCATTTGATAGTCAGACAAAGCAATGGATTGTTTTCCCAATTGCCTGGAGAATGTTTCAATTGAAACCGGGGAAGGTTCCTTAGGCTAGTTTAATATGGTTCTGCCACAGCATTCCTGTGCTTTCCTTTATCCTTTGGTTGGCCATAAGAAGAGACTCAACACCATGGCTTGGACTGAGTTCCAATCTTCAATCATCGTCCTCCTGTCTGCATTGCGATCCTGGCACTGAGACTCACTTCCATCTGTTCTTCAAGTGCACCCTCGATGCATCATTTTGGGATAAGTCAGGAGGAAACATGTGGTCTCCAGGCCTTTTGTAGAGTGGGATCAAGGTTTTCAATGAGCTGCTTTGATATGGAGAGGGAATAATGAAAAATCCAAGTACTTCTGCATCAGTCTAGACTCTAGATACTTGTTCCTACGTGTTACTACATTTGGAAGGAAAGAAATGTGATCATCTTTGACCACTGCCAACTTCAGGCACTTTGGATCTTGCTTTGCAAATTTTGTAATGTCACTGGAAACAAACTCACCACTTTGGAAATTTAGAATTATAAGAACGGATGTCTTCGGATGATTTGGAAACTACCCTAGAGCTGCATTTCCCCACTTGGTTGTTCTGTGGGAGGTTACAGTCAGCAAGTGATATCCAGATAAGGGTTCAACTGGTTGGAAATGACTGCACTGAAGAAGCAGAAGATGTGCACTCCTTGTTGGCTGTTTTACTGAAGCAGCTGTTGGGAGCTTTTACAGCTTCTTTGAGTTGCTGTTTTTCTGATTTGTGCAGTTGAGGTACAAGCACACCGGTAGCTCGAAAATTTGGCTGAGGAGCCTTTCAGCCATGTCTGAGTTTTGATGTTTTGGAGCATGTCACCTACTTTCCTGTTTGCTGACTGGAGCCTTTCTTCCCAGAAGTTCTGGATGCTGGTTGTTTTCAAATTTTCTGGCTGACTTGTGGGTGCATTTTGCTTATCCTGTTTTGATTTTTTTTCTTTGCCGTCTTTCCTATGGATGTTACATAGCTTACTTCTTTTTCTTCTCTTGTTTCCTTGCTCGGGGTATGCCATGGAACCTCGTTCGTTAGCATTATCTCAAGGTATGCCGTAGATCAGGTCATGGAACTTGGCTTTTGTACATTTTTTTTTCTCATAAATTTCAATTTCAATTACTTATGCAGAAAAAATAAAAAGAAAAAAAATGGCCAGATCATTATGCCCATCACTATCAAAAGAAGGTCCAAAGTTTTATTGCCTCATCGGGTATCCATTCTTTGTGGGGATGGAGGGGATTTTGTAGCTCATTTTCAGCTACAAATTAAGGAATAAATTTCCTTCATTTGCCATGTAAGTGGTCTTTATTTACCATATAAACTGCACTTTTATAATTCAACCTTTCAAAGTTTTGGCAACTTTTGGAACCCACCTTTTTCTTCCTTTAATTTTACTTTTAAATGAAATACTTCTTATAATAACCAGAATGTTAAGTTTAGAATGATCTGCTCCTGTACTTTCACGAAAGCAGATTATTCAGGGTGGGTACAAGGCGTTGAGGTTCAATGGTGCATGATAGACTGATCTTGGATCTTGTTTCTTCTGTGGTACAAGACTGATCTTGAATGTTTTTCTACTTTGTGCTTCTGCAAGACTTAAGAATGAAAGCAACTTTCAGATGCTTCTTTTTAGAATGAATACCATTTTGATTGTCAGTACTAAAAGGAAGCAGTAATTGTTAATTTCAATTCACATTGACCGAATGATGTTTCTGGAGGTTTATTAGGTGATTCATTCAAATTTTGTGTTGATTCAGGTTAGAGATATTACTCACTTACCATTTGCTGAGAGAGAGTTGATGTTGATAAAAACTGCTGTGAACACTGCTGCTCGCCGTGATGTCCTGGACATTGCCAGCATTTTTAGGGCCAAAGCAGTTGATGTCTCTGATCATACCATCACTCTTGAGGTAGTTATGATATTTGATTCTCATTCATTAAAGTATTGCGTAGCTTTATCTGTTTCAGTTTCTATTTTCATTTTATGAAAAATATCTTCTCATCCTTAATTCTTTTATTATCTTTGGAGGAATATATCTTTGGTACTAAGAAAGGAAAAAAAGAAGAAAATATGTCTTGTATTGGTTGTACACATATTTATGCTACATAATTCAGAGACTATGCTCTGAGGTGACTTTATGTGCCAAAAGCTTATAACCTATAATGTTATTGAGCAAAGTAGTTGCTCCTGAAATGTCATTTGAATGGTCTGAAAGCCGATTGAAACACCATAATATACAAGACCTGCATGTTCATAGAGATGGACGTGATATTAGAAATCACAATGTTTAGTTACTCAGACAAAAGTAATTGCCGTTTTAGGCAAAAGTGGAACCATCTGGATATTCCTTTGATCCTACCAAGAACTTGACCAGAATTTTTTTTTTTTTAGATGGACTTGCCTTTTCCTGTGGTGTAATTGACATTATGAACGACAGCTTCTAACGACAAATTGGTATTTACCTTGGTTTGTTAGGCACTTTGAAGGGAAAAGATTTATTGCAGTGAGACTAAAACCTAAGAAGTCAAAGATGTAGTAGTGAAGAAAACCTCATTCACAAACTTAGGTTTCGAAGGATGCAATTGCAGATTTAAATGTACTAATTGCTTTGTGTTAGTTACAAAATTGCCAATTACTGTAGGCCTCATGGAATAAAAGTTAAAACCTTACTAGACCATCACCTGCTGAGGCCTATTGTAACAGTAGGGCAAACCTTGTGTTCTAAAACCAGCACATTCAAAAAGTACCTCTTGGCTTTACAATGGCAAGGACTGGTATTACTGCATAAATGCCTCAAGGCCTCCTCAGTTGTGAAAAATCTGAGACTGCATTGTAGAAACTTTCTTGGAAAATAAAATATTAAGGCCTTGTTTAGTTGGAAAAATAGCTTCTGTTTTTTATTTTTCAGTTTCCTTTTCCTTTTTCACTTTTTAATTTCTACAGTTTTCCAAAAAATGTGTTTTTTCATTTCTATTAAAAACGTAAACATTTTAACAAATTAATTTTATTATATGTGCTTGCAAAGTATCAATCATTTAGCATATTATTAAAATCGTTATTTATACAAATTAATTGATAAATTTACTCAGTATATTCATTTATATTAAACTAGATGATCAAACTCAATTTTTGATAGCACTATTCATAGTAATAAAAATTTGTTGAAAACCCCACATACCTCATCCTAGCATATTACATACCGAATATGGTTTTTAATAATATTTTAATATATAAAATGACATTTGCCTATGTATTTTATAGCATGTTACGTATTCCAGATGTTAAACTACTATCGCTCTATTAGAAGCATGAGCTCAATTCATTTATACTGTACTTATTAAATTTGATGAGTCTGTCATCCATAGGCCGACTCGGGATCCAGGCTCACAGCGGGAGAGCGGTCCAGTGAGATCTAGTGTGGGCTAGGGCCCATGAAGCGCCTAGTCAAGCCCAGTCAGCAGCCTACACGGCTCGGCCCAGAGACGGCGCGCAGGCTTAGCAGCTCGGCAGACAAACCCATGTGCTCCCGCTAGCACATGGTCCTCAAAATGATGACAATAGCTTAGCAAATATTCGGCGCATGATCACATGCCACATAGAAAGGCACCAATCATGGTGCTTCTTAGGAACTAAAGGTTAGCTGGCCCGTACCCAGTATTCTCTCTACAAATATCTCTTTTCCCCCCCGCAAGAAAAAGGGGATGGAAAAGAGGGAGGAGAAAAGAGGGGCTTGAAAAAACGTAGAAGGAGAACTCTCTCCAAGCTCATAAAAATGGAGAATGAGGGAGATGACCAATGGCATGCGACGATCACTCCTCACCATCTTCGCCCAGAAAGCTCTTACTCCTCCAGTAAGCCACCCCTCCACGGGCGCACTTGACAGTTAGCCACTCCTCAATGAGTGCATCACTTCTCTCTTCCTACCGGTCGCTCCATCGCAAGAGCCACGGTCTCAAAGCCGTCCTCTGGTCAGGCGAACCTACCAGGAGCTTAGTCCTGCATCTCTCTAAGTTGCCCTTTGGCCGGACGCACTCAGTAGGAGCTAAGTCCTCCATCTTCTAAGCTGTTTCCTAGCCAGGCGCATTCAGCAGGAGTGACGTCCTCCATTTCCAAGCTGCCCCCTAGCCGGGCGCCTTTAGCAAGAGCATAGTCCTCCATTTCTCTAAGTCGTGCCCCAATCGGATGCACCTCCAAGCCGCCTCTTAGACGGGCACACCACTAAACTGCCCCTCAGCCAGGCGCACCTCTAAGCCGTTCCTCAGTCGGATGCACCTCTAAGTCACCATTTGGCCGGGCGCACCTATCGGAGCCCAGTCCTCCATTCGTAATTCGCCCCTCAGATGGGCACACCTCTAAGCCATTCATTGGTTAGACGCATATATGGGAGCCTAATCCTCCATTCGTAAGCCGCTCCCTAGCCGTGCACGTCTTAACATTCAATCCTGATAAAATATGCATCCACACATTCTCGCATCTTTTTATCCGTTGAGAAAAAAATTTTACTTGAGTGTCGGAGGATATATCGGGGGGTGAGTCCAGTTCATTCTCCGATCTCTTGTTTGTTAGTTGTTTTGACCAAGATTCAGGTCCAAAGTGATGAAAATCGGACCCACTTCAGTTTGACCCGTCGCGAAAGATCAAGTGACTTTCGAATCCGTACAACAATCCGGATCCAAGGATGCATTAAAATTAATAAGTCAAAGCTCGAATTTAATTTTATGCTTGCCAATTTAATGAGTTGGCAGTAAGGCAAATGATATTAAATTTACTTATAACATATTTATATATTTAATTGTCAATAAGTAAAAAATAGATATTAATGACCTTTAATAACGATGATTTTTTAAATTATTATCATATTATAAGTTTAATGTTATCATTAACTTAGCGATACACAATGTTTTACAAATTATAAAAAATACTAAATATCATCGTTAAACATAAATATTGATAATATTGATAAAATGATCATATTTTTGTATGAAAATATTACAAAAATATTTTTAATATTGGAAAATTCTTTAGTAACTACATTCCTAATGTATAAAAATAATATGCATATTGATTTGATAACTTATATAAAATTAATAGATAACTTAAACGAGCAGAATAAAAATATACAACACACTAATTATGAAATTGAATCAAAATTTCATTATTTATTAAGAATATTATTGTAATGTTTGCATATATGTGTGTGTGTACATATTAATAACCTGGAAAATTAATATTTCCACATTCTCAAAATTTTAAAATATTCTTATAAAAATAGGATTTTAAAAAAACTATAGAACACTTTGCTTATAGTTAGTGAAAACTTCTAAAAATTATCTTTTTTAATATTTTTTTGAGTTTTTTAAATTTCAGTACAAAATTTTTAAAACTTGAAAACAGAGTTTTCCAGTTTTATAATGGAAAACAGGCATATTTGAACACATTTTCTAAATTTTTTTTTTTTTAGAAAATTATATATAAAACCACCTCAGTTTCTTGTACTGAACGAGCCCTAAGGTTCTTTATATGAATATATTGATTTACCTGTTTTCAACTTTGAATTGGATATAGAAGATTGATTTGGGTGGCACTAAGAATTTTCATTTACATGTGAGAGGCTATCTCAAATTTCTAGTAGTAAGTACAATCCCAATTTTTTTTTAAAGCGTGGTAAATAGCTGATATTCTAATTATGTAAGGGTGTTTAGGATACGAAGGATGCCTGAAGCAATTTTGGTGAGAGGTCATGGGATTAGATTTCCCTGATTACCTTTATCCTTCTCCTAAGGTGTCCTTCAATGGACTGAGGCCATCTTCTTCAATCCCATTCCATGTAGAATCCTCTCTGCCTTTATGGTAATTTGATTTGTGGAGAACTCGGATTTACCAGCTAAAGCAGTTAGACTCAGCTTCTAGTTCAGGCTTGTACAGAAAGTCAGAAAACTGCTGTACTCTTTTGAACCCATATTAGACAATTGCCTGCTGGTCTAGTATTGCTTTTCAATCCTCATGATGTCAGTGTTCACATGGGTGTTAGTATAAGATACAAGGACATGGAGAAGTTAAGGTGGTGTTCTGTTCATAAGGATGGGAGCATGTAGTCTACCGTTGGCTATAGTTGTCCGAGATTTATCATCTGTGAGTGGTTAATTTAACTATATATTGAAGTTGGTACACCATTAGTCGAGTTCCAGTGGGTTCTTGGAGATTGACCTATTGGTGAATGACTGGAGGTTAACCTACATAAACAGTATGACCATATCATCATAAATTGTGATTGTTGAGGATGTTAATTCATCGGTAACAATTTTTTATTTTATTTTTGATTTATTTGAAAAATACGGGTGCATGTCCCATGGTACAAGGCTCATGCATCATGGGTTGGGAGATGGTAAGATGTACACATGCTTACTTCTTTAATGAAGTGAGACTATTTCCATGATTTTAGCTTGTTACCTCCATGTTATAATGGAGCAAACCTTACCACGGTGTTAAGACTTAAATAATCCTAAATTAACAATAAGTGTGTGATATAAACACACTTGGATGTAGACTTTTGAAGATATTTTCTGATTTCTAATTTTGTACATGTAGAAAACACAAGTTGTTTGAGCTACTTTACCTGTTTTCCATAGAGGAAAAAATTCATCAACTCACAAACCATGAATTGGCTATTTTATACTCAAAATTAGGTGATTTTCTATGTATGTTCATTAACAATTTCTTAATTTTTCACTTTAGACGCTGTAAGCTGTGCTACAGCGCAGTTAAAATAACATGAGGTCTTCATTTTGTATAAATGTTAGTCTGCTAACATATTGTCCAATGCTGATTCTAATAATTATGCTTCTGGCCATTTTCTGCAGCTTGCAGGAGATTTGCACAAGATGGTTGCACTTCAGAGATTGCTGGAGCCCTATGGTATCTGTGAGGTTGGTTTCTTTGTTTTATTTTGATTCCTCGTAGTTGGCATACTGATGATCGCATGAACGTGAAGAGCCCATTTCCTCTTTGAAAGAACGGGTGCTTCCAATTCTATCAGTGCTGGTGGTAACTTAATACTTGGTCTACCACTTTCCCCTCCTATTACTACTAAAGTAGCATTGCTTTTTTCTTATTTTTCCCTATTTTTTTTATTGATTTGGTTTGCACTATAAATATAATTTAAGAAAAAGGGTTTATATAAATGTATTTGTGAAAGGGTAAAAAATAATAAAGGAAATCTTGACAATAAACTATCGGAAACAGATTGTTCAGTGAGTGAAGCACTAATGAGCTATGGTGGCTCTTCCATTGTTGATGATAGTTAACATTCTAATGTGACAAGATGGCAGTGTATATATTGTTTAAGATTTTTATTTTGCAGTTAATCACCTACGTTTTCCCATGTTATTCACTGAACCACCACTTCTATCTTTTGTTTTACTCAATTATCTATAATTTGCATTTCCTATTCAATTTGCTACTTTCTGCTCTTTTTTGTCACATTTCTAAGTGAATTTAATAATTCATCCCTCAACGTTTGGCCCCATTTCCACATATTTGGTAAAAAAAGAGAAAAAAAGAGAGGACATTTCAATCATTTTACTAAAAACTCTAACAGCAGTTAGCAAAAAATTGGAAGGATGTGGTACCTTGCAAGAAAAGAACAGTGTAGGTGACTAGGTGAATGAAAAAAATAATAGTGATTGTATGAAACCATTAAAAAAAATTAAATAGTGAAGAGAAGAAAATCTGCTTTTCAATTGTAGAGACAGAAAGTAGTCTTGTGGCACCCTGGAATCATGTCGATGTCAGCCTATGCTACATATCAAATTTTCCATATCCATGAATATATCTTCAAGATAAGAAAATGCTTTACCTTTAGTTATGTAGTCCTGGACCTGCACTCTTGATTTTTACTGGTTTACTCACCTTGAGAAATTTTAGTTGTATTGCTGTCTCCTAGATTTTGTTTTACTGATTTCCTATTTCATACTCTTTTGTGTTAGGATAATACACATGGCAAATAACATGTACAATAGCTTCATTGCTCATATTTGCGGTGGATTTATTTTGGATAAGATTTAATTTGTAGATTTTTTTCCCCAAAAGCTATACCAAGCATGTCCTCCTTTGCTTTAATTGCATTTTTGAAAGCAAATGCGATTTTTGATTTCCTTCATGCAGTATTTTTTTCGATCTCAAAATTACCACTGATCTAGCCTTCATGCCATGCTGTCTCTCCAGTCTCCACACTCACCCCTTGCGATTGCTTTCATCTGCCTATTTTTTTATTTTAATTTTGTTTTATATCATTTTTTTGTGTTCCTCTCCCTCATGTTGGCCTAACCTCTTAAATTGTTTTTTGTACTGAAGCCTCTTTCAGTTTCATGGTGGTCTCTTTTCTTCCTTCATCAAATCTGCTTCTCAATTAGATTAGACAAACGTACAAATCTTCATAAATAAGTGACAGGTCAACCCTCACGTTTCCAAAGGCAAGTTCTGTGATTATTAGCAAGTTGTGATTTAAAATGCAATATTTGCCGTCCACTGCTTTTTCGGTTTGCAATACTTCATGATTAATCTGTTGTGCCAATGTGAGATTCCTAGGGAGGGAGAATAAGAAGATCCAGTTTGTTGGGGATAGAGAATTTCCCATCAACCGAGTAAAAACCTGTCATGTGACTTATAAGCAGTCTCCATCTTATGTCTTGGGGTCCTTTTCATGACAAAGTCTAAAGTGAGTTGAGTATCACTTTTGGACTTCCTTCTACGGGAGAATTCCTTTGACATGACACAGTGGTGTCTCAGAACTCAACAATGGTGTTGCATTTGAGAGTCTAAATTGTTCCCCCCAAAAGACCATGGCTATCTAATCTTTGTAGGCTATGTTGGGAATTGGGAAATGGGAGGTTTGGCATCTTCTGAGTAGAGAGGTGACCTAAAACTTTTAGGTAGGGTCACCCCTTTCCAACTTGATGGCCCCATTTTAGGACAAATCCAAGGAGAGACAAGTACCATTTATATATTGTCCCTACGAGACAATACCCTGGGCGGGTTATGTCAACAACTTGAAAATCAAGAGAATTTTTCTTTCCTTTTTTCTATGTATTTTTTTCCCAGCTTCAAGCTTTTGATTTAGATGGTAATGGTGAAATAGATCAATGTAAAAGAAAAAGTAAGGAGAAGCATTTCCCCTTTTTCTATGCTATTGTATAAATTTTACTTGCTCAACTTCTATTTTTAACTTTACTCACATAAAAAAAAAAAAAATTGATTTACCAACTTTTTATTTGAAAATAGTGAGCCTTAATATACAATAAGATGATCTCATTGTGACTTAAATGTCACTTATATAAATCATAGATATAGTCTCTATTTGATGCGATGTTAAAGCTACTTGTTAGGTTGGTCCACCAAAACGTTGCCCACATAAAGTCGAGAATAAATCTCTACAAGGATTGATAATCGAAATCTTCGTTTGAAATCACGTGAAGACAAGATTATATCACATATAAACAAATAATAATCATACAATAAGGGAGGACCCATTAATCTTATGTAGAAAACGCCTTTGGAAATAAGGGGAAAAACCACTGAATTGCACATCCTCAATATATATGCTATTCACCAGCTTGGTTTTAAAAGAAAACTCTCCAAAATATCTTAGCGTACACCACAAATTGTGAACCACCCGAGCAATGAATAGAAATAGAACATATGAGATGAAACAACCCGTAAAAATATTGTACACAGTGACCATATCACATTCGAGGTTGACGAAGAGCGAAACATGATTTGATGCCCAAACGAATGACTAAATCTTCTCCTTCTTTTATCTTTTCTCCTATCCTTTGTTTGAAATAGAACTTCCAAAATTGACCTAAGAATCACATTCTGTTTTATCGATGCATTTGGTGTTCAAACACCATCATTTGTTTGAATAATAGATCAAACTTCGCTGGTGTATGTGTGCTCCTATATGCTTGGCTCAAGCATGAACATTCTGTCCAAATTTAGCAAATGTACCCCTCATACAAAGTTCTGGTGCGGTTCAACAACAATAAGAGAACATGTATAAAAGGGTATGGGATACACAATGGGAATGACTCAACCCAACAAACTTTTCTTCATGACCTTGTGGGGGACCATCACCATCCTATTAATATTTAGGCACACTTCAAGTTTTAACAGTTTAGTCATCATACTTGCCTACTTATCTTCAATGTTCACTTTATCAAGCATTAACAACTCTGAATAAAGAGCATTCCATACCCGATCCTATCTCACATATATATATTTCGATCTGGAATGAAATGATAAGTTTTTATAGAGACAAATAATGCTTTGATTTTCACAAAGTTGCTTCTTATATTCGTCGATTCAAGAACAATTCTTCCCTAGAATAAGCATATAATCAATATAGTGCAAAAAGGATAACAGAGTCTCCTTCCGAGAACTTTCGCACCGACACACAATGATTTGAAATGGTCTTCTGGTATCTGTGCTCTGCATAACCAACTCAAACTTTCTGTAGTATTGTCTAGGGACTTGTTTTAGCCCACAAAGGTTCTTCTTCAAGAGGCATACAAATGGTTATTTCCTTTAACTTCAAATCGAATATGGTTATTTCCTTTAATTTCAAATCCCTTCGATTGCTCAATGTAGATTTCTAAATCAAGATTAGCATGGAGGAATGTCATTCAAAAATCAAGTTGCTCCCCCTTAAGGTCTAGGCTTGCGATGATTCCTAAAACAAGTTGAATGAAATATTCTGCCTTATACCTTGATTATGGGTTGTTTTCTTTAATTTCTATCTTAACACCCACTTATTTTTGAGTGCTCTCTTTCCGTAGATGACTTCACGAGCTCAGAAGTGTGATTTTCATACAAAGAATTTATCTCGTCTTGCATGGCATTCATCTACTCTTCGTGATCAACATCAAAGTCTATTCTTAGTATTTGGGCTCTCCGCCATCGGTTAGTAATATATACTTGTCAGCTAGTAGGCATGTTGTGGGACGGCAATCTCTTGTAAATAATTGAAGTGTAATGGTCGGTGTAGGCTTAGGAATGTCATGATGAACATCATTGCGGGCATGATGGATATCATTTACCTCACCAAAGGTAGGAACATCATGTTCTCTATCATCTACTTGATCACTCTGAACATAATCTTCAACATGAATTAGCAATGCTATCAACGACATCGGATCCATATTACATATGCGATCGTTGTCCTGAGGAGCTGCCTTCTCAGCTTTGCTAATGTCCTTGATGGTTTCATCTTCAATGAACAGAACATCTCTTGATCTAACAAGCTTTTTCTCTATTAGATTACAATACTGGTAGCCAAACCCATCTTTTTTAACCACAAAGCTTTGATGTTTCATTCTTGGGAACATGGATAAAAAAGACTTGCAACCAGATACACGTATCATGAGAGACCTCCTTACCAAATAAAACCTTGATGGGAATTGTGCTATTTAAGGGATCACTAGGTGATATGTTGATAATATGAGCCACGCATTAGAGCTTCTCCTTAAAAGGAGTTTGGTAGCTTTGCCTTCGAAAGCAAACATCGGACTCTCCCAATCGATATTCGGTTTCCCTTGGTAAATATGGCGTCTTCGATGGAGTCTTTTGGTTTGTAATACCTTATGATCGACAATATGCATTGAATGGTCCAGTATACTCTTCTCCATTGTCACTACAAATATATTTCAGCTTCTCCCCTATTTACCTTTCAACCAAATCATATAATTGATTGAATAGATCAAGAGCTTGATCCTTTTACTATGTGGGATATACCCATAATCTTCTTGAACAATCATCAATAGAAGTAATGAAGTAAAGTGCACTACCATGTGTTAGGGGACCGTATATGTTGGTGTGCACAAACTCTATCCCGCATTTTGCAAAGATGAATTTCATGAAAAGAAACTTTTCGTTGTGTTCTACTTATACAATGAGAATTCTTTCAATCTCGAAAGAAGATTCTTCCTAGCTAGACATTTAAGCTCCTTTTGGCTCATGTGGCTAAGTCTCTTATGCTATAGCTTCGAAGACTCGTTTTCCTTAGCCACATTTACGTCACCATTGGAGGCTGAGGTCTGCGACATATATAAGCTAGCAAGCTTCTTCCCATGAACCAACCTAAAGTCCCTAATGAGTTTTCAAGAGCTCTCGTACAAAGTGCTGCAAAAACTGTCATCATCGAGCTCTTTTTTCAAAAGAAGATTCAACTATGTGTTCGATATGTGTTGAACATCCCTTAAAATCAACCTTGTGCCAATATAGATTAATCATACATCATCATAACTCACAATGTGTGATAGGCCATTATTACCCATCTTTAATTTGTTGAAGCCATCGGACACATAGTATGTGAATAATTCCTCCTTGACATAACATGGAGTAATTGATTGCCCAACATATTTTGTGGTTGGCAACATTGAACACATCGTCTTTGCAAACAATGAGAAGAGATATGGTTTACTAACCGAAGCCCGCTCATGATCACGACTTTTTCTTCTTTCTCTTCAACACCATCTTTGTTTTTTTGCTTTCATTTGTAGCAATACTTCATAATGTGGCCCTTCTTATTACAACTATGACAGTCAAGATTTTGATACCTCGATCTCGATTTGCTTCGCTATTGTATCTATTCATGGAGCCCTTCCTCTTATTTTTTCCCTAGATTTTGAAAACCAATGGTTCGGGTTGTGAATAACTTTGAGATCATTTCCTTATTTCTTCATTTAGAACGACACCCTTAGCAATCTCTAATGTCACAATGACATTCTAAGTATAATTAGTAATAGAGATTTGAAAGACTTCCTAAGAATCCGGTAAAGTGGTCAACAACCATAATTCAAGCAAATCATTATCAAATTTAATTCCTATACAGGACAATTGATTAACACATCCTTGTAACTCATTAAGATAGTCAGCAATGGAGTTCCTTCTTTGTACTTCAATTGCATCAATCTCATCAAGTGATACAATTTGTTAGTTTTGGTTTTCAAAGCATATAAGACTTCACGCTTGTTCCATAAGGTTTGTCAATGCTTTTCATTTCGAATATGATTATAGATGTTAAATAAGGGAAATGAGAGAAATTGTGGTGAAGATCCTATCTCAAGGGTTATGAGGATGCCCATGTATCAATTAATTTACAAATTTTGTATAGTGACCAAAATACCTTTAAATAGGTTTGCTATTCAAAATTATTCTAACACTTTCCACTAAGTTAAAGTATAGATATTAATTATACCCAATCTATTACAAATATACTATTCTCGACTTTTTATTAGAGATTTGGTGAATATGTCAATCAATTAATCTGTATTTCTCATGTATCTAATATGAATAAGGATTTGTTGTAGGTTTTCATGAACAAATTAATAATCTACCTCTATATGTTTCGTATATTTATAGAAAATTAAATTTGACACCATATGAGTCACTACCTGATTCTCACACCATAATTAAGATGGTCAATCACTTACATCCGAGTTATCCAAGTAATTGTTTGAGCCTCATCACTTGAGACATGTAACTGAGGTCAACGAATGAGGATTTGTCATGAATAAGGATTTGTTGTAGGTTTTCAAGAACAAATTAATAATCTACCTTTATATGTTTCGTATATTAATAGAAAATTAAATTTGACACCATATGAGTCACTACCTGATTGTCACATCATAATTAAGATGGTCAATCACTTACATCCGAGTTATCCAAGTAATTATTTGAGCCTCATCACTTGAGACATGTAACTGAGGTCAACGAATGATATTCTAATTCAACATTTGATCAAGCAACTTCATTTTGTTTCTTGTTCTTTAATGATACCACATTTCCCCCAATAAATATGCAATATTCTGTAGTAGACTTATGGTCATACGATAATCCAGTCAGTCAGTATTATAGAATATTACTCGAGTGTGGCTGTGATCACTATAAAGTAGGCCTCGTTTTGGTGAACCATAAAGGTATTTAAATATATGTATGATAGTTTTCTAATGTGGAACACGAGAAGAGGACAATAATTGACTTACCACACTTATTGGGAATACAATGCCTAGTTGGGTCAGTTGTAAATTATTTAATTTTCTATCTAAATAACGGTATCTCCCTAACTCAACAAAAATTTTCCAATTGTCCGATTGAAGTTTTATTCTTGGATCCATGGTTGCACTATACAGTTTTGCATCTTTTATGCCTGTATCTCGAAGCAAATCAAGTGTGTACTTTCTGTGAGCGAATAAAGCAGCGACGACACCTAAAAACCTCAATACTGAGAATGTATTTTAAACACCCAAGGTTCTTGGTCTGAAAATGACACTGAAGAAGCACTTTTAAGGTCCTCAATACCACTATTATTGTTGTCGGTGCTCCTAATATCATCCACTTATATAATAAGGAGAATACATCGAATATTAGAATGGTAGGAGAACACATAATGATCTCTTCCACAACGAGAGAGACCAAACTCAATAATAACTTCATTAAACTTGTAGAACCAAGCTCACATAAACTGTTTCAAGCTATATAACAACTTTTTGAACTTGTAAACGAAGCTAGATTCCCCCTGAGCAATAAACTTAGGTGGTTGCTCATGATAAACTTCACCGAACTTGTTGAATGAATCCCGTAGAGATAGTTTTAGGCTATATAATAACTTTTTCAACTTGCAAATGAAGCTTGGCTCTTCTTAAGCTTCAAGCTCGGGTGGTTGCTCAAGATAAACTTCTTCCTAAAGCTCTCAATGTAAGAAGCCATTCTTGGCATCTAGCTAGTGTAAAGGCCAATTATGACTAGCAACCAGAGCCATAAAAAAGCGAATAGATGTCAATGTTGCAACAGGAGAAAATGTATCAATGTAGTTCACATCATAAGTCTAGACATATCCCTTAACTACCAAATGAGCCTTTAGCCGAGCAACAAAATCATTAGGATTTACTTTTACTATATATATATCCATTTTTGGTCAATGGATTTTTCCAAATCAGGTATGAAAACTAGATTCCAAGTATTATTCTGTTGAGGTGCTAACATCTCTTCTTATATAGCTGCCTACTAATTAGGATGGAGGTTTGACACCAATCAAGGTGTAGACCATTAGTCCAAGCCAAACACAAAAGGACGGAGCAAAAAATGAGACACCAATATAACAAACAGTAGCATATAAAGGATATTGTGTAGTTAGGATGATTCTTTCTGATGTTGCTAACTCGATAGTCATGAGATTAGTAGACGAGGGGATCAACTCTAAAAGGCTTGGCTCAAGTGCATCTACAAGAGAGGACCCAAATACTTTACAATGACAATGGACATAGGTGTGTCACCGGTTGAGATGGTGCATGGGGGAAAACACAATTTAATGAGTGATACATTAGACCAAAAACTCATTATGAGTGGTGACATCGGAGTGATAGGAAACTCGTGGAAAGAGAAAGGAGTTGACTCTTAAAACAAAACATCAAAGGGCACAAGAAATTGGCCCAAGTGAAGTGAGAAGCATCGATACCCTTTTTGGGTGTGGGGATATTTGAGAAAAATACATCTAGGTGACTTGGTATCAAGTTTAGTCACTCAAGGGTGAATGTAAACATAACGTATACAACCAAATATTTTTGGAGGAATTGGGTATAAAGGCTTGTGAGAAGACAAGATACAATGTAAAATATTCCCATAAATCACAACTGAGCTCATACGATTTATAAGATAACAAGTTGTTAAAATACTCACTCCAAAAATATTTTGGAACTCTCATATGTAATGGAAGAGCTTTCACCACTTCTAAAAGGTGTCTATTTTTGCATTCAGCCTCCTTATTTTGTTGTAAAGTATAGGGACAAGAGGATTAATGAAGTACCCCATATTGGGATATAAATGAAGTGAACTAAGTGGATAAGTATTCATAATCATTATCGCTTTATAAAATGCATACTGAAGTAAAAAACTGATTCTAAATTTTAGCACAAAATGTAAAAAAATAAAAAATAATTTAAAACAATATTTCATTAGATGTAACCAAGTTGTTCATGAATAATGATAAGTAACAAAATATTGAAAGTCTATTTTGGATGGCATAAGATAGGGACCCTAATTATCATAGTGTACTACTTCTAATGGAATTGAAGCTCGTGTATTTGATTCTAGGTCTGTATGACTCTCGATGGTATTTTAGCAAACTAGCAAGACTTATAAAATAAATCTATCACAAATTTAAGATTAGGACACTTTTTCCGACTTGATAATGATGGATGACCCAATTGATAGTGGAATTGGAGAGGCATATGTAAAATGCTTGACAAACAACAGTAGTTGGTCCTATATCTAGCATGTAGAAACCTTTTGATTTGCAACGACCCCTACTATTGATCTTCCTTATTGTAAGACCCTGAAATTCACAACCGATAGAAGAAAATACAATATAATAGTTATGTTCTGTTGTGAGCCTGATTATGGATAATAAATTAAAGGTAAAGGTCGGGCAGTATAACACTAATGAAATGTGTAAGTTTCTAGTTAGATAAATAGAACCAATGCATGCAACATTCACAATGGAGCCATCAGCTTAAGTAACTACAGGTAAAGTCGAACATGACCAATAATTATTCAAGTCTGAGACAATATCGAGAGACAAGCAGTGGGGTTACCTATCTAAACAAGTGTAGCATTAGATTTAGTCGTGCTAGCAAGTAAACATGCGTAGTCATCCACAACTAATGTAGTCTCTTTCATTTAAGGGTTAAGAGAAGCAATTAAGGTGTCACTATTACTTCCTGAAGTGATTGTACCATACTGCGTAGATGGCATAGCAGGTTTTTTATATAACTTCTGGCATTTATTTCTAGTATAAGCAATTTTAACACAATGGAAGCATGTTAGTTTTCCGTCACCACCCCAACCACCTCGATCACCTCTACCCATTCCATGTCCACCACCACGACCAATAAACAAGGATTGGGTCACCAAGCTATCCGGTCAACAAGACTAGCAGTAATTGATGTAGAGCCTTGCAGTTAACTCGTAGAATCCTAGAAAACATATCAGTCAATGAAATAATTTCAGAACTTGCAAAACTCTAAGATCTAGCATATTCAGAGTTAGGTTTTAGACCAGTAAGAATGCACAAAATAGCCAATTGTTCAGATTGCTTTTGCATTTGCTTCACATTGATGGTGATAGACATAAGTACATTTCGTTTGTTGTGGAGCCTCTTGAAGTAATTAAAATAGTTACGCTTTGATCCTTGTGGTCCACACAAAAGAATGACTTAGACATATCAAACATTTTCGTCATGTTACGGTTCACATAGTAAAGAATTGATAGATAATCCCATAACTCCTTTGCAGTATTTGTATGTGTGACTAAAACCACCACCCTTTGTTTCATGGAATTAATCAACTAAGTGTATAGGCAAGTATCTTCACAATGCCATGCACAGGCCTCAAGATGATCTATTTAATAATCGAGATGATCATTGGTGAGATGGTCCTCCTTATCAAGTTCTCGAATAGGAAATAACACGATCTTTCTTCAATGCTGATAATTCTTCCAATCCAAACATTGATCTGTAATTCGAGAAAAGATTTTGTAACAGTTTCAGAGACAATCATTTTGAATTTATTCATTTGAGTAGGAACACTTATATTATTTATACTTCTGGTCTCCATAACTTGTAACAAAAAATATTACGCAATAAACCAAAACAAATATTGTGAATGCCTAAACACAAATCACCACACAACACAAAAGAAGGAATACCTGTTAGTTGCCGCTATCATGTGCTATCACATTAGAAAACTCGAATCACATATCTGGATAGAAGAGAAGATCCACATTGACCAAACAAGAAGCCATAGAAGAAGACTTGTGAAGAGAAGCCAAAGAGAAGAGAAGCTGAGAGAATATACTCCAATTACTCTTGACTTGTGAAGAGAGGAAGCACGAAGGTTCCTTCGTCCTTCAATCTTCAAGCACACATAAAACAGTAGAAGCAGCCAGGAAATCAGAAAGGTGACAGCTGGAGTAGATATGGTGAACCCACAAAGCAAATGTTGGAGTAGATATGGTGAACCCACAAAGCAAATGTTGGGGAACTCTGCAAATCACTAATCTGCGAAGCCTTACTAGGCAACGACATTCAACAATTTGATAGAAGAGGTAGAACTTTCCCAGATTTGTTGAATCACACAAAAACAACCCTAGATTAGAAGAATGGGAGCAAAATACCCACCAACATATGAACACAAGATGGGGCTTTCCAATTGTCCAAGAGATGGGTCAGTGGCAGCGATGGTTCTCAAAGCTTTGATACCATGTTAACTAAGTGAAAGGAGAGATTACAACGAAAACCCTATCACAAGGGTTATGAGGATGTACACACTTATAAATTTATATGTTTTGTATAGTGGTCAAAATACTCTTGATTAGGTTTGCTATTCCAATACTATTCTAACATATATGGTATCATCAAATTGTTATTTAATGTACTCACAAATTTGGTCATGCTAAAAAACCTATTCTTCTTCGGATTTAGAATTTGTCTTTTAAGTAGCAAACACCAAAAGATCTATTATTTCCACAAATAAACAATCTTTCATTTTATTTCCCCTTATGTCAAATGAGGCACATAATTTTATTTAATCCGCACATCAATTTAAAAAAGAAAAATGCATACATAAATAACATAACTCTGTGATACCATTTGCTAGGGTCTGTCCAATGAAACTTTACACACAAATTTACAAGGATCGATTGTTGAACCCTTTATTTGAATTTGCGGAAAGACGAGATATAATACAAATAATAATCACACAATAAGGTATGTGAATTTAACATGGAAAAACCATTTGAAAATGATGAAAAAAAACACGACTTTACGTCTGAAATATGTCATCAATATATGAGTCGGGTTATCACAAACCCACCAAAACATCTTAGGCTACACCACCAATAGTGAACAACATGAGCAATGAATGACAAAAGAGCAAATTTGACAAAATAATGGTAAAAATGTTCTATATAATGACTAAAATATCATACCTGAAATTGAAGAAGAATGAGACATGATTTGGAGACCAAACGGATGCCTAAATCTTCCCTTTCTTTTCTCTCTTTTCCTCTCTCTTTTTCACTTTGTGTCAGCACTCAAATGTGTTTGAAATCATACTCTGAAAAGTAATCTAAAATCACTCTCTTTAATAGTCTCGTCTGGCATTCAAAAGCATTAACAAACTTCGTTGGTGCAAGTATGTCCCCTTGATTTGTGGCTTATGCAGGGACATTTTGTCCAAATTAAGCACATGTGCCTCTCATGAGTGGCTCAAGCACAGTTGAGCAACAATAAAAGAATATATGTACAAAAAGACATAGGACTTACAAGGGAGTGATCCCGTCTCAACTTCCCGCATTTGACAATTACCAATGTCCGAAATGTTGAAGCCTAATGCAGTGCACCATTCTATATTTATTTGATTGCTTTTTCCAGGCTTGGATAGTGCCATTACAGGAATTATTGTTTTTGTACTCTTTTTTTCTCTAGCAAGTGTTGTTACATCAGTTGGTCAAAACTAGAGATTATATAGAAGGGGATTAAAATTATAAAATTGGAAAACTCACTGAATCGATGAAATTTCTTTTCCATGAAATTTTTTTCATTCGGAAAAATCAGTCAGCACAGCCACCACTTCATATCTATTTTGGGAGACAAATTTCAAATTCAATCTTTTTCACATGCATATTTGACTTACTTGGATTCTTGAAAACCTCCCTGAGAATGTGGTGATCCAGTGGCATCTTTTAGTATGGCTGTATGTTCAAAGTTCTAGGGTCGTCAAATATGTGGTGATTCTAAATATAGCTATCCTTGTGGTCTCATTAAGAGTCAATTTAATATTCGCTCAAGACGGCAATGGTTAAAATTGTTCCTTAGGAACACCAAATTCCAACAGGGGGCCACATAATGATAGATACATTCATTTGATGCTTGCAGGTTGCCCGTACAGGACGCGTGGCCCTTGTTCGTGAATCCGGTGTCGATTCTAAGTACCTTCGTGGATATTCCTTTCCTTTGTAAGCATGACAGAAGAGAGAACGGGGATGACCGGCCGTGGAGAGAGGAGCAAGTGTGGAATCAGCGTGTTCTTATATCGTCTACTAGTTGTTTGTTGGTATGAGTTTTCCATTTCTTTTCTATTGTGTTCTCTGAGTGAACCATAATTAAATTACATGAAAGATTGCTGAACATATTTGAATGGACACTGCTGTTGTGCTGGCTCGGTTGGATTTCTAAAATGACAGTAATTTCGCGCCAATCGGAGCTACCCAATGGGATCTGTGCACAAGATATTTAACTGGTGATAGATTAAAAATTAACAATATTTTGTGTTTTCTGTTCATACGAGTCAATTTCATTCAATGCTGTGACTTGAGTTGATTTTATTTTAATGTTGATATAAGCAAGAACCGATTCTCGCTTGACTGGAAAAATGGCCATAATACTCAAGGAGAGCTTCAAATTTTATAAAGGGCCTGAAAAGGATATTGAGCTTGAATGATGCTGCGAAATATGGTGTTGTGCCACCATTAGGCCAACGGAAGTCACTACAGCCAGTTCTTGGGTTTATGAGATGCCACGCCATGCACATCTCAATTAAGTTTTGATGGATCCGCATGCTAGATATAAAGAAGAACTGCTTTCAGTTGGTGGTTGGATTGATTACTCAGTAATCAATATTCGACTGATTCTCGTTTTGTTTTCATCAGTTAGGTTGTATTGGTAAATTCATATGGAGTGTCTTGGATTTCAAATTAGCCATGACGTGTTTGGAAGGCTGTTTTGCAAATATCTACAGGATGCATCTCAACTTGGTTGGTGACGACAGCTTGAAGAAGAACGTCGTCTTGCAGGTTCATCTATCACGTCGTCAATTACGAATGCAAAAAATTAAGACACAATTCTGTGTGATTTCAAGAACTTGAGAAATAATTTCTGGTGGGCATTAACGTTACTTTATTAATCCAAGTGGGTTCACATGAATCATTTCAGAGATATAATAAAGTTTTTTGTTTGGCTGTGTTTTATATCAATAAAACCAAACCCAGAGCTCTAATAAAAATTAAGATTGTTTTGTACTAAAAAATTAGTTTTTTAAAGTAATACTTCAAATTTGTTGTGATTCATAGTTACTGAAAATTGATAGCACATGGTCATTTATAGACAAATATGCCCCTTGGAATGCATGTCTTAACTAAATGCTAGGGTTCAACCCGATGTAGCGGAATAAAATTTAAATTTTTTGGTTAATTATCAGCCATCAAACTCGTTAGTATAAGAAATAAAAGGAAACTTTTAGTTGTAAAACACATCAAAATTTCGACCCCTTAATAATTTTTCGAAAGAAGTACAAATATTATAATTTAATACATGTAAAGAATTTTAGATCTAAATGATATGCATAATATTAGTATTAATATTAACATAATAGTATAAAAATTAAAGTAATAATAAATAATGAGAAATGCACAATTCTTGGTGACGAAAAAAAACTCAATAACCGCGGCTATTGAGAAAAATCCTCTGGGCTTCAATAGTCAGAAAAGATGTGCACTATGAAAATTAATTTGCAGACCGAGTGGTAACGACATGCTAATCTAGCTTACTTGCTTTTGTCTCGTGATCCCTGCCAAAGAACTCCTTGGATTTGCCCACGGTAATGGAATCGGACGCCTTCCGATCTCCCCGCCAATCTTTCCTTACGAACCGCTCGAAATTTTAAACTCCACCGGAACCTCTTTTTCATACTGCCAACGTCGCCAATGAAGGTGGATGGATAGGTAGGGTTGTAAACGGTAAGGTGAATGTGGTAAGAAAATCGTTACACAATAGCACAATAATATAATGAAAGTTTTCTCAATTTGAGTAAAGATTAAAGTAGTAGATGCTTATTTTCTCTCAAAGGGGGTGCTCAAAAAAGTATCAGCCAGAACTAGGGCAACAAGAAGAAGGAAGAAATATATAGTGAAACTTGAAAAAGACGTTTAAAAAAATAACCGTTGCCGCAGCACTCGAGCACGACTTGAGCATGCCTAGAGTGTCAAGGGAACAACGCATAGGTGCCCGATCAAGAAGGCGGCGAGCTTCGGGCGCGAGATTACTGGAATTTTGGCTTGAGTGAACGGCGAGCGCATGGTAGGCGCGAGGCTACTGGAATTTTTGCTTGGGCAAATAGCGAGCGCACGGCTGCCGTGAGGCTACTGGAATTTGGCCTCGAGCGAGGCGTACGCGAACAGTAGGCGCAGGACACCGAAAATGAACAACCACAGAAATAAGTTGATGTAGCACTTCAATGAACATAACCAATATCAACACACGATCAAAATATGGTCACGAAATATGTCAATACTAAAATGACTATAACAAGAAATATAACAATACACAATGATTTTTAACGTAAAAAAATTTTTTCAACTAAGAAAAAAATTACATAATAAATTTTGAATAACTTCACCATAAAAGTGTTGTTACAAAGAATCCCTTTCGAAATCTTTTTGCTATAATTCTGAGTGAAAAATGATTGATTATAATTTTTTCAACAGATCTAGCAACCTATAAGAGAAATACAATAAGAAATAATAGTAGTTAAATAAAAATACGCTATATAAATCACCTCTAGCATAACGTATCTGATCTTAGTAAAGAACATAACTTAAATTAGACTTTAATTAAATGTCGAACCTCTTTCTCTTATCTCTTTTTTATCTGTGTGGCGCTTCTTGTATAAGAATGATTTCAAAATGTTTGATTACTTGCCTCCAATATAAAAGTTGGGCTCCTTTATATAGAATTTTCACCCTAGGTTAATTAGAAAAAAAATATATAATTTTTTAATCAATAACATTTTCAAATTAGGAAATAATCTCTTAAAACTTTTCCTAATCAATGATATATCTAAATTAGGAAATAAACTTATAAAAAAAATTTCTAATCAAAGATATCAGTACGATATCATGATACAAATGGGATTTTGGCATTGGCTTCTGTAAACCTAAATGATACTGTCTTTCGCTCCATCAAATTTGGTATATTCTCAGTCCCCTTTGGCTTTTTCTTTGTGGTAAAACTCCCTCTCAACCTCCTCTTCTTATCACCTTGACCAATACCTACATTGGTCACCTTGGCGTTATGCTTAGCAACCGAAACCTTTATCAAGTACCGACTTGATCTTACTTCTCCTTATCACAACCGATGCACTTTTTGTGAGTTTTCACTGGCTTTTTTCAAATGTCATGCAAAAGCCTTCTTAATTAAGCTTTCCGGTTGAAATCACATTCAACTGCAAATTCAGGGCATGCATCACGCCCTTTAACACTAGTTTTTTTCTGATTGCTTGTCCGCAAACTAATATCCCTGATACCAACAATTATTAACAAACCATCATTATCCATCTTCAATACCCCATGATCCTTGAGTGTATACCTAGTGAAGAGGGACTTCTTTAATGTCGCATGATGTGAGAAACTGTTATCCAGCACCCAATTCGTCTCCTCGCTTAGAAAGCTCCGTGTCTCCCTTATGTGGACAACTAGAAGGTCTCTGTATGAAGAGATAGAGGCTTGATCATCATCATCATCATCCCTTCTCTATTGAAGCTCACCTCCATCCTTCTCATATTTCCTCTTGGGATAATCTCACTTCATATAGCCCTTTTTCCCACAATAGAAGTTCTCCATATATTGAAACTTGGTCCGACCATTGCTCTTCTCTGATTTGTTGCTACGGTCTCTCGATCTCCCGTGTCCCCGAACACTAGTGGATACCAAGAGATTTCGCTCCCCTGAATCTTCAACGTTTTCCTTCTGTTTTGACTTATTCATAAGTAAAGAAACGATGACCTCATCTAATTTGATTGTATCTTTTTCAAATGATAGCGTCGTGATAATATGACCGTACAAGACCAACAAAGAAGCTAGCAATACTAACGCCTTATCTTCTTTATTGATCTTCTCATTAAGTGCCAACATTTGAATTAAAATTCGATTGAACTCATACAAGTGCTCTCGAAACTCCATATTTTTGATAAGCACAGGCAATAGAACTTCTTCTTTATATGCAACCTCGTTGTTAATGATTTAAATTTATAGCGGCTTTTAAGCTTTATCTAGACCTCCGTTGGATTTGACAAATCAATGACCACCTGAAAAGTACTATCTATAAGATACAATTTGATCGTATAATTAGTAGGATTCCTCTTATCTTGCCACTCCTCCTTTGTTATATTATCCGATTTATCTTTCTTGTTTCAAAGTGTCTTTATTGTTTCTTCTTTGATCAAAATACTCATTACCTTTTCTTACCAAAAAATGAAACTATTTTACAAATTAAATTGCTCAACACAAAATGATAAACTTTTTGACGTCAATGCCATCAAATCAAAATTTTATAACATCTTTCTAATGCTACTTGTAAGGGTTCAACCCATATATACGACTCGATGCAATAGAATAAAACTTGAATACCCATTAACTGTTAGCCACCAAATTTGAGAGAATAAGAAGGACAACAATGCACAATGATTTTTAACGTGAAAAATCTTCTTCAATTAAGAAAAAAATTACGATAAAAATTTTAAACGAATCAACTATAAAATTACTAGTTATAAAGAACTCATTTCGAGATCCCTTCATTATAATTTCAAGTGAAGAATGATTGATTAAAACCCCCTCAATACACCCGACAACTTATAAGAGAAATCCAATGAGAAATAAGATATACTAAATGAAAATATGTTATAAAAATCACCTCTAGAATAACGTACTTAACCTTATCAAATAACGAAACTTAAATTGGATCACAACCAAATGCCAAATCTCTTCCTCTTCTCTTTTCTTTTCTTCTCACTCTTTGTGCAGCGCTCCTTGTGTGAGAATGATTTTGAAATACTTGATTGCTCTCAACACACCAAACAACCCATAAGAGAAATACAACGAAAAATAAGAGTAACTAAATAAAAATACACTATAGAAATCACCTCTTGAATAATGTACTCAACCATGGGGAAGAACAGATCTCAAATTAGATCTCAATTGGATGCCGAACATTTTTCTTGTCTTTCTTCTTTTTTTTTCTTTTTTTATGCGGCGCTCTTTGTGTGATAACAATGTCGAAATTCTTGATTGTTTGTCTCTAATATAAGAATTAGGCCCTTTTATATAGAATTTTCACCCTAAGTTAATTAAGAAGAAAATATAATTTTTAATCAATAATATTTTTAAATTAAAAAATAATCTCTCAAAATCTTTCCTATTCAATCGTATTTCTAAATTATGAAATAATTTCATTAAAAATTTTCCGAATAAAAGAGAATAAAATTCCTTCTAATTTAAAAAATTATGATATCAATATGATATCCATTCGATCTCGTTTGAACTGTCAAATGATACATCAAATGGGTATGGATCCAAACGGGAATGACCCATAACCTAACACTAAATTGGGGTTGTGAGTTTAAGTCGTAGAAATGAGAGTTGGAAATTGAATTAGCTGATGGAATCAACAAAAATAATTTTTGATTAACACATTATTACTACTATGTGTGTCACATTTATCGGTCATTGGCATAAGGTATACGTCTTGTGTTCGCACTGAACTTTCCCTTGCTCTAATCTAGGTCAAGTAATTGTGGCCCAGCCGAAGATGAGAGCCTCATAACATGTTGATGAAGATTTTCAAATCTACAGGAACGGGGTTCTTACTTCGTGTACGGGTAAAGCAGGTCCCAACATTCCTTGTCCGAGCAGTCAGCTAAATCCAACTTTCCAAATTTATTATAATTTATTATTTTTTTATAATGTGAATCAATTCAGACCGTCGGACTCTTCTAAGGACGGAATTTGACTACCTAGACGTGCAAAACAGGGGCTTGCTTTGCCTGTACACGAAGCAGAATCCTCGGGGAGCATTAATCTATAAAAACAGACTCCTCATAGTGCAAGAATAATGCCATTTACTAATGAGTCCCTTTTAGAAAATTATCCAAGGGCATCAACAGATCTTAATCGAAAGCTTATGGGACCATTTTAACTTTATATAATTTGGTATATGTTTTTATTCCTTTCAAAGTTTTACCTTGGAGAGTGATTGATACAATT
>JAOVVI020000990.1:0-26711 GCA_028571085.2 Nepenthes alata | reverse complement strand
GGATTTCTCCAAACGTCCGCGTCCATTTGTCTCCACTTGTCCGCGGACACAAACACCACAAGAGAGTGACCCCAACACAAAGTGGCCAGCTCCTTGATATGTTACAACTTACAGTTGTGGTGAGGCTAGAAATTTCATCAAGGATTGTCATGCCTTCCCCTCGTTGCATTTAATGTCTGTTTAGACCTATTGTAGCTCAAAACTGAATTATAATAGACTGACAACTGTATCACGACCAATTCTTCACTAAATCAAATCTGGTTGCCGCCCTTTGCTGATTTGTCATGCCACTGGTTCAAGCTCCAGTTGTATTTCTATTATGCTTCTGTTAATCAATTGTGCCACCAACAGTTAATTGCCTCGGAGGTAGTACTTAGCACTTCCAGATCAGGTATAACGGGAATTGCTCTTGACAGTAACGTCAATAATCTGTAGCCGTGCATCGTTGTTGAAGTATCTTGGAACCGCTGCAGCAGACAGAACATTTGATACATTACTATTATTACTATGATACCAATACTAAGACAGCTATACTTATTTCATGACAGTACCCCATCCCGAAAGCATCCTCGGCCTCAAGGATGCCGGGGCCGTTTGGTTGGTAATAATAAATATATATAATGATAAAAAAAATTATTGTATTCTTTCAATATTCATTCGAACTAAATATTTAAAAATCAGTTATGAACTAACTTACTTTTCATCTATCAACTAAATAAGTGATTGTCGATTCCTAAATTTATTCTTCCTTTGTTAAACTTCCCCAATATAATCATTTTTAATAATGATCGTTTCACTTCTCTAAGAACCGGCGTTCAACACAAGCCCGATTGGAACAGACAGACACTGCCATTTTCCGAGGACAATTTATGCGCAAAGCCGATTTTAGGGAACCGTGAAGGTTTATGGGATATTTTTTTGTTTTTAAATTTATTTCATACGGGCAGGCATATATAATTTGCATCTTTAAAGATAGACGTATGCATTAGTAGTAAAACTCTTGCGCGCAGTATCAACTAGTGGGGAACAAGACTGGATGCTGCCTGTCAGTCGAAAATTGATTGAGACGGAGACCATATTAATCACGCGTGATCTTTTCGAAGACTTGACGATGGACCTACCCTACCGTGCCCGTTCAAACAAAATAAATGGCGGAACTGTAAAAAATCACGTCCGTGTGATAGTCTTGTTGAACGGAGGACTTACACAGAGCAAAGATGTGTTACTTATACAGAATAAGTGGAAGAAATTTTGATCAATATTCTGATTAATAAAGTTGACTGAATTCTTTATCGACGGTCAACAAGGGTATTGACCGGTCTTATAGAATACGCAGACAGAGAATCGCTGGCCACCCGCCAGAAAGTCCAGAATGGCGCTAGCTCAGAAGATCCTCTAGAGATACGTGATCTTAGACGGTTATACAGGAACCAGTTTTGGACATGACATATTCATTTTGTTGGAAAGGACAGATCCTGTCCACGTGTATGGAATATTGCCCCGATTTTTAGTATGAAGATCTTGATATGCAAAAGGCAAGTATTTTTGTGACCTACTTGTGAGTGGCAGTGGGTGAGAAAAACCGTAAAGAAAAAGAGAGAAGAAAACTGTGATGAGTGGATAGCGAAAATTGTAAGCAATCGTGGTGTGTTTTACTAGTGCTCTGTTCTTCGTTTTCTGTTCTTTTTCTTGCCTGTGTAACGAGGAAAACGGCTCCCAAATCTCACATATAGTAAAGCCAATTTGGTGGACAGATCGTCCCATGATCTTTCCATTGGTTGATAAGGATTTCCCACGTAAAATTATTGTGGTCGATTTTTCTTCTTTCTCACCCCTTACTGTGTCGTTGGAGCGAAAAAGTCGGACGCCCTCTTTCCCAACAACATCATCTTTACAAATGATTGTATTATTTAGTTTATGTAGAAAATAATCATTTTATTTTAAAACAAAATAAAGCTTCGGCAATACAGAATGATTATTTTAATTATGTCAAAAGCCTCGGGACACTTTGAACAACTCAAATGACGCAACACCCATAGATAGGTCGGACTCTATTAATCAGTCGGGATTTGATAGCCCGCCTCAGATTTTTTTAGCTGTACATCACAACTTTAATTCAACTAACATAAACGCGGACAATTCATTTCGACTTCCTTGGAGTTAATATGGATCCGAGACTGGCATCATAATGAGCCGTCACTCCAGCATAAATCAAATTAGACAACCAGAGCACCTCGAGTGAGTTGCTGCAACATCAGCTGAGGGCTACTCGGGAGAAATTATCTCATCCTCTGTTCGTCCAATTAGACGAGCACAGCCACTGGCGGAAGTTTTAACTCCGGTTGAATTTGAACTAATACAATGGCTTATTTCCTGTTAATTGAACTCGGGCTTGCTATATCAGGAGTAGACGCTCAAAGAGGGTAAAACAAAACAAAACAAAACTGTGCACCCCCAACAGATTATTAAATGTAACTTCTATATGCCCAGAACTGCAGACCTTTAGGAATCGAATCTCCAGCTTACAACAAATTGTGAGACAAGCGGTACAGCATCAGCTCCTGGATTTGTTCAAACTTGATCATCTGTTGTCTTCCGAGAGGGTCTCACGCATAAATAAAAGAAAAATGTATAATGTGCAAAGAATAGAGCCCACAATGCCTCCCTGAAAAGGAAACGCAAGAAATGACTGGGGGTGATTCCCGTTGAAGTATATACACCAGACTCTGACCTCCTCATTAGAAAGAGAGGATGACGTCATCTGCTGCACCTTTGTTCTCTCTTTCAGTGAACCAAATCCCGAAAAAATAAGAAAATCACTCTACTTACCTAATTATTGCCGTCAGCCCAAGGTGGAGCAGGAAGAGGAAAAAAAATCCAGCACTCGTTGATGAAGAGGAGCATCACCACTCGGGCAAGACTTCAAATCACTGATAATTGTGACTGTAACAGTGCTATTTAACGGCAAAAGCTTCGGAAGCAGACGAGGCCTCAGCAACTAAGAAGACTGGCTGACGAGCCTGAAGACAAGCACCTACATCAAATGGGTACAATCCTGATCCATCAAAGAGGAGATTGACGCCAGGGAGGACCACTTCCTTGCCGCCTGCATCATCCGATTCGGCTTTTGTCGCACTTAATGGAAGTGATTCTTCAATAGGTCTTGTGGCAGCCTCATAGACAGGAGTTAAAGCATATGATCTGTACATACAAAACGTGAGCTATAAGAAGGGTAAGTGGGTGAATCCAGTCCAAAAGAAAATGATGTAAACAGATGGACCAATACTATGGAGCAAGATGGATAACAAGTCAATTTTGATAAATGCAAAATCTGAGGGAGCAATTTCAGGACCATCCATAAATGGCATTCATCTGTGAAACTGCCTGTAACCCACCCCAATTGAAGAGGTCAAGCAAGAAAATGTATAGCATTGAAGAGAAACAGCATTTTATCAAGTCTATGCAATGAATGCAATTGTCAATTAAATATATTATGCTGCAAATAGCAATCAAAAGGCAGTATTCTAGAAGAAAGACTGCACAACTCGCAAATACAAAAGAAAATAGGCAATATGCTAACCTAAGAATGCTTCCATCAAAGCTCAGAACTTCTCTACGCGAACGATGTCTTGTTGAAAGTTTTAGCCTCTGGTGTTCACTCAATGCCCCAGAGATGGGTGAAGAAGGATCCAGTAGAGGATTCCACCTCCCACTTGCATAGTTCATTAGCTGTCGAGATAAATCCTTTGGTTTCTCTTTCTGATACAGAAGTTTTGCAGTGGGACCTGTGGCTTGGTACTCTGTGCAGACATCACGCAACCTTTTCCTTAAGCCTTGCATTGATTCACGATGCTCAGAAAAGGACACAGTTTGAAGCAACTGTGAAGAGATCACCCTTTTACATATGCCATCACATAGTCTTGGACTAAAAAGTGGAACGCCAAATTCTATGCTCAATGGGACCCATTCATATTTTCCATCATCAGGCGAAAAGTGGTCTGAATCTCTTTCTATAAAAAGCTTTAACATGCGAATATAACCAATAGTCCACAATTCTATCTTGTCAGTGACATCGCTCAGTACAGAATTCAACATTGAACCTTCCTCCATGCTCAGCCCCAAATCCTCCCCCACACCCAAATATGAGCCATCAGAGTTTTTCAAAGGCAATGGTATATCCAGCATAGTAACTTTTCCAGATTCATCAAGGTCATCGTTGCTCAGGGGCTGCACAAGCACAGCTGAGTGTTTGAGAAGTGAATTAAGACAATGTAAAAGTATACTTCCTTTAACCAAGTTCCCTCCAAACTTGCCTCCCAATCCTCCAATTGTAGTACCATCCCATGACCATATAAGAGCTTTCTCACAACCTGACAAAGGTGCAGGAAGCAAACGTAAACACTGGCCTTTCATCAGAACAACAGATAGTGGTCCATTACCCACAGCTGAATACAGCACCAATTTCATCCAAGGAGTCATGGATGAATACGATGGAGGACCAAAATGTATGGGCCCATTAGGTCCAGGCAAAATAGATGACTGGGGAAGAGGAACCATAGACAGGACGATATCATAGTCTCGACGAAACAACCGATCTAATGTTCCGGGGGCAAGGTTGGTCAAGCTCTCACATCTGAGGAGGTCCACATAATAATTCCTTTTTCTTCTTATAGCACCACTTTCATTTTCTAACGCTGCATCAATGAATAATTTTTCCTCATTCTGTACATCAGGCAGGGATTTTGCATCCTCAATATGGGCATCGATGGGCAACATAGAGAAAGCTATCTTTCTGCCATGATCTCCAGAAGCAGGTTCAGCATCAACAGAACTGTCTTTAAGGGATCTTGAATGAAAGGGAATGTCACTTTCCAATGCATTTCCATCTATGTTCACATCTCCAAATTTGTTTGTAGTGGAGAGTAACTCATCACCAGTAAGATCACTTCTGGTGCTACTCGCATATTCTGGTTTATCAGTCAAAGTGGTGTCAACAGATGTGGAATTGGTCACTATACTATGTACAGATGACAAGTCCATCCCGTCACAACCTTCCACTTCTCTGACGCTAGCAGAAACTCCTCCTGATAAAAGACACTCCAGGACACAACGGAGGCTAGATGCATGATTTGCAAATTCCTGCAGTTCTCCTTCAAATTTAGCTCCCTCTAATGTGCTCAGATCCTTGCAAAGATCACCAATGCAGGTATGACCCAGCTTCCCAGCTTCGTATAGAGTTACAGCATGGGATTTTAAGCCTGACAGGGGGAGACATAGGACAGCAGAAACTATGACAAAAGTAACGGTAGCATAGTCATTAATTATTTTTCTTCTTTTTTTCTTTCAGAGAAGGCAAAATTAATAACTATCTTACAGACATGACAAACTCATGCATAAATCCACAAATCATGACAACATATTGATGTCCAGCACTAGTTTCAATTACACACAGAAATACTGATGATGTCAAACTTTATTTTCTATTATTTTATTCTTGACAGGTAAGCAGGGAGGGAACTTCTCCAGCCTGAACTGTTCTAATAAATGTCTTGACAATGGAATTGCCATTAGGACTTTTTTTCTCTGAGGATAAGAAAAAATATGTATATGATATTGGATGTGGTTCATCAGCCAGCAAAAAATTTATAATGATCTTACAAAAAAGGCTATGTGGAGCTACTCCAAAAGGGAAAAGATAACAGGAACAAGAATATGCAGGGCATCATAAAGGGGGACCTGCTATACAGAAATTTAACCAAGAAAACAGACCTGGTGAAACAGAACCCATCATGAGATATGAAGTTATGTTAGCGTCGACTATAAATGCAACACGAGCAGTGTTGAAAGCTGGCTTGTTGTTTTCCATCCCTGAATAATCTTGTTGAACAAAGTTTCCATCAGTGGACATGTTTGCAGAGCTCACACTAGCTTGAGATCCATCTTCATCATCACTCAGATTAATATTGAGAGATCCATGGACATTTGAATCCTGTAGAACAGAGGCTGGATCAATCAATTTCACAGCCCCTCCCAGTTGACATGCAAATGATGCAGCTGCCTGCAGTTGGGAGAGATCGGCCTGTAAAGTAGCAGCAAGTTCGGCAACAGTTGCATTCTCACTTGCAACCACAAAAACTGCATAGAGTAACCTAGAGAAACAATAAAGTCACATTAGGGTCTCAATTAATCACACTGCCAGGAGAGTCCGACAAACAAGTGTCCACATGTGAAAATAACTTCCTTACTCCTCAATAGGATCTTCATAAGACTGCTCCCTGTTAGAAACAAAGCCCTCCAGCCTGGAAACTGAAACAACATACATCAACTGAATGAACACATGTACGCGACGAAATATATTCATCAGTCAAAAAATGTATGATCATGTTATCAACAACTCCGCAACTCAGAACAGATTTATTTTGTTAAAATAGTAGACATTAAAGATTTTTAAATTGGCATTAAGCCTCCTAACAACAATCTAAAGTTCGCTACCTGAACTTAGAGAAATAGAAAGTACAGTGATTGGAAGAGCCCTTTACACCATACTCAGAAAGGAGAAGCAGAAGAAGAAACAGACTTAAAAGTTACTCCAGTAGGCTACAACTGTTCATGGGGCTGTTTAGACAGCTTTGTATATTCAGACCTTCAAATACTGTACACTAAAAGTAGCAGTGTTCACTGATAAGCAACGTTTGTTTCTGTTTCATTCCATTTTGGTTCTTTATTTTAACAGAAGCCATTATATAGTCTAAACAGGTGCTTTCTTCATTGTAATTATGGATTCTTAGTCGTATACTTATTTATTTAAGCACTAGTTACAATCATAAAAGGATATTCAATCCAAATCATCTAAAAATTAAAGAGATTTTCTGGCATTGTTTGCATTCAAATTTCATATTTCAATGGTCTCTCTCTAATTGAGACTCTCAGAAATAGTTGGCAAGACACTACAGTATCTGTTACGGCCTTATGCTATTTTCTATTTTTCTGGTTTTATTTTCCGTTTTCTGTTTTTTTGGTTTTCCTTTCGGTTGGCTGATTCCCCCTCCCCTGTTTTTCTCTTCCCTGTTTTTCTGTTTATTTTTTGATGTGCTGGACTCCCGATCTGTGATTCCATTCCGGTTCTATTTTTTCTTCCTTCTTTCTGTTTTCGGTTAGCTTTTCACTTGGTTCCAACCAATTCGGTTGGCATTTCACTGTATATGTAAGGGTCGATTGGAATAATTAAGGAAGAATAAGATATTTTCCACATTTCTTGAGCCTCTTCTCCCTCTCCGTCACTCTCTCTCTCTGTCACTTCTCTTCCTCTTTTCTGCCACTCTGTCTCACGTCTCTCCCTTCCCCTGCTCCTTTCTCTTTTCTGCCTCTCAATCTCTCTTTCCCACTCTTTCACCCTTCACTATCTCCCTCAAAATCCTCTCTCTCTTGAACTTTCTCTCTACTTCTCAGTCTCTGTTTTCTCTCTTTCTCGTTCCCTCTGTCTAAACTCCCCTTCCCTTGTTGCCACCATTTCTTATGTTGAGTGCCCAGGTTCACGGCGTCGGTCTGCTGCAGTAGACAAGCACGTATCATTTGGTACTCTCATTGAGACAATTGGCAAAAGGCATGACGACCAAAGAACAGATTCAAGACACTCTTACCAAATCCGTCAGATCTTGACCCAAATCGAGCAACAACCATTGCCGTCAGTAAATTCATCATTGCTTCTAACCCCTAATTCGTTGATGGCACCTTCGTTTGCAAACCCCCAACCCGCCCAAACCCTACAAGTCATGCTTCACGCACAACCAGCTGCCCAAATCGACTCCCAACTTCTTTTGCCTAAGCTTGAAATTCCATTTTTCTCTGGCAAAAATATGACCGACTGGCTATTTCAGATCAAATGTTTCTTCTGGCACCATAGCACTCTATCATAACAGAAATTAGTTATCGCCACCTTCTATATGTCCGGAGACGCTCTTCAGTGGTATCAGTGGATGCGCGCAACACGGCAGCTATTAACCTTGGAAATTTTCTCTAGAGACCTTGAACTTTAATTCAGGCTATCTTCAATTCGGGTCAGCAAATTCACCCATGAAGACGCTTTGTATACACTCTGTCAGGCCATCACTGTGGCAAATTATAGGGCTGAGTTCAAATCTCTCTTTATTTGCACTCCAGGTTTGACCACTATTAATCTTCTGAATTGTTTCATTTCTGCGCTATGTGATGATATACGACATGAATTGCTATTACGGAAACCTACATCCTTGTCGGAAGCAATTGGTATGGACAAATTAGTGGAGGAAAAAATTGAGGCTGGTCGATCCACTTTTCATCGTTCCCCACTCACCATGCCATCGCCTAACCCCACATCAATTCAGCCAAAAATTCCTTCTCATAAAACCCTCCCACCCAAATTACTAATAAATAAATTAACCTATGCTAAAATAGCATCATCCCCACCGTTCTTATGTATGATAGCCGATCAAGACGGCTCTGTCCAGACGATAGCACAAAGTGCCAACTCCACTGATCATGACTCTCCATTTGAACCGCCCTACGGTCACCCTCCCTTGCCTCCAGCGCCAGACACCACTTCCACCATCTCTCTTCATGTGCTTGAAGGCCATGTTGTACCTTCCACCTTGAGATTGCAGGGGCTCATCTCGGGCCATTCGGTGGTTGTGCTGATGGAGAGTGGCTCTACTCAAGTTACCTCTTCATACAACTTAATGAACGTGGCATATAGGACAATCAGAGTTCACATCACCACAATTCGGTTCCTAGAAGAGAAATCAATCCCTCCTTTGTGGGACAAATTTGATGGGTGCACTTATTGTTTACTTCAATTTATTGGCGAGTGTTACGAAGTATTCCGATTGCAGGGTGATGACTTTTGGTGCAAGCTCTTTAAGTCGTAGGGTACCACGCTAAACTACTTGCAAGCGGACGGGCAAGCAGAGTTTCTATCAAGAGAAGAATCAACCAAATAGTTTCCAGAAGTTATTTCAGCTATGGCAAACTTGTTATTGAGACTTTTGACATTTTTGGAATCACATTATCAAGATGTGGACAGCCGCCTTGATGGGGTTGAAACTCGTCTTTGCTTATTGGAACCACAACAGGCAGGAGTTGTTATTCTCAGTCAGGAATAGATTGGTGCTATTCTTTCTTGTTCGTTCTTTTGCTTGTTTCCAACAGCTCAAAGAGGTTCCAAACACCTTCCAATGATCAAATTTGATGTGAATCTCTGTGAAAGCTATCATGAAAATCAGGAAAGCAAAATAAAGTGTTTGATACATTACTTTGAGCGGATATCTTTGTGCATGCCTTCGGACTTTGTTTCATTTGAACAAAAACTTCTTTCTCTTAAGCGAAATCACCCACTTGTTTCTTATCATTTTGCTGATTTTTGGGGCATCTCGGTTGTTCCACTCTGCCGATTTGAGGTGCGCATGACAGGCTTGATAGAGGAACATTTAAGAGGAGCTCTTGAAGTTTACTTTGCAAACAAGTAATTGGGAGGTGGTGCTCTTTGGAGGGGCTGTGTTCAGGAAGAAATCCGTTTTATGATCAATCCAAAATTAATTGCTGGCATGCTTTTCTTGCCTTCCATGTCAGACAATGAGGCAATAGAAATTGTTGGTGTGGAGTGGTTTTCAAATTACTCAGCGTATGCCTCTACATTTTGATTTTCTGGTGATTATGTGGACACAGTCAAGCGAGATTCTATGGGACGACGTAACACAAGAATTATTGAAATGGTTGCCTTATGCAATCCAGGTCGGAGGCAGTATGAATTGGCAGGTAGCCCCTTTGAGGCTGTATATGGACGTCCTCTTCCATCCCTGATTGCCTATATCCAAGGCATTTCTTTTGTAGCATTCGTAGATGAATTCTTGATTGATCGTTCCCACATCCTAAAGGCTTGCAAATCTGACCTGCAAAGAGCTCAATTCCACAGGAACAATCAGTTGGATGTGCACCGAACTGCACAAAACAAAATTGCCATGGTTATTCTCCTCCTTAGCCTGCTTAACTACCCGCCGAAACTTGGGGTTCTCAGCTGCTCTGTTACCCCAGTCAGTTGCTTGGGTTGGCACTATTCAATGGTAAGATCACTCCCAGAGACTTGTTTAGTGGCGGTCTCAATTCCCGAAGGAAGCCACTTTGGGAGCCATTGCTAAATTTTGTTAGGATTTTTCTTCAACCTTAAGGACAAGGTTATCTTGATGGAGAGGGTAATGTTACAGGCCTTATGCTATTTTCTATTTTTTTGGTTTTATTTTCCATCTTATTTTTTTTCCCCTATCGGTTGGCTGATTCCCCCTCCTGTCTTTCTCTTCCCTATTTTTCTGTTTATTTTTTGGTGCGTCGGACCCCCGATCCCTGATTCCATTCTGGTTTTATTTTTTTTCCTTCTTTCTGTTTTCGGTTAGCTTTCCGTTTGGTTCCAACCAATTTGGTTGGCATTTCATTGTATATGTAAGGGTTGATTGGAATAGTTAAGGAAGAATACGATATTTTCTTCATTTCTCGAGCCTCTTCTCCCTTTCTGTCACTCTCTCTCTCTGTCACTTCTCTTCCTCTTTTCTGCCTCTGTCTCACGTCTCTCTCTTCCCCTACTCCTTTCTCTTTTCTGCCTCTTGGTCTCTCTTTCACTCTTCACTCTCTCCCTGAAATCCTCTTTCTCTCTTACTCAAACTTTCTCTCTGCTTCTTCTCATCTATTTTCTTTCTTTCACGTTCCCTCTATCTGAACTCCCCTTTCCTTGTTGCCACTATTTTCTGTGCTGAGTGCCCAGATTCACAGCATCAGTATGCTGCAGCAGATGAGCACGCATCAGTATCCTTCTCTCTCTTCTCGCCTTTGTCTTCAATTCTGCCCCTACATATTTTTCCATCCATATTACTTTAGTCCAACACCTTATTATCCCTGATACCAAATTCCATAAACAAGTGCCGTGTTCCTGGTTGTGTTTGTAATAACCAAATTAATTTTTAATGTGCTCTACTTCTTCCAACAGAAGAAGAATAGAATCGGAAATATAGAAAGATGAAAAATCCAGAAAAGAAAGTAGAAGATGGATAGGATTACCAATTTGAGAAAGGATGAGATCTCAAAGGGAGCCACTCAGAGGTAATTCATTCCATATCATTCTTTCTACTACATGCTCAACTTATAGCTTATGAGGAAATTCCCTAATTATCCTCAAATAGTTCTTTCTAACTGAACAAATATTCTCATAACAACTTGGTGGTTATTACAACTAACAAAGTTGGCTGGAACTATGATGCATCATTCCTCCACGTGCCTTGCCCGTGCCTTCTATTACTAACTGCTTGGCTGCTTCTATGATTGATCACAAAGCGTGCACCTCATGATATGGCAATGAAACCATGATCCACTCTTTCATGATCCAAATGTGCTCGTTGCTCAATCTAGACAGCTTGGATGCACCCAGCTCTTGGTTATTGTGGCAGAATCATGCCATTCTGACACCTTCTAAGTAATTCTGATCTTTCTGCCCCTTTGCCTTCATCAAACGTTTGAGAATCAAATTTGGTCGACCGCTATGATGATCCTTAATCTTTCACTACCTTGGCTTGATTCTCGAAGTCATTCTTCATCTTTCTGATTTCTCTTGCAGCACTCCCCCATGTCCTCTCTAGGGTTCCTCCTTCAAGAATGTACATATCTTGTTTTATTTTTATTTTATTAGTGACAGTGTTCATCAGCCCAATAACATCCATTGAAAAAACCTGTCTTTCCAGAAACAGAATGCCTGATCCTAACCAAAACCTTCCTGCATTGCCACAGCACTTATACCTGACCATAACACTGCCATCCAGCATTGCATAAGCCTATTCTAAGCCCTATTTTCATCCAGTTAATCAATCTAACCATTTAGAACCCTAGTCTATTTCTTCTTTCAAGAAAGAATCAGTGCACCATATAAAAATATGAGCAGCCATATTTAGGTTCTTCAACACACAGATAATTAACCTTCTCTTGCATCCAGCTAGGTCAAACTGCATATGGGATTTTATGTTGGAAGCCTTATTTAATCCCATTGTTCCAAATCATATAGATTGCACAAAATGTCCATGCAAAAAAGCACAATATCATATCTTTAATGCAACTCGTAGCTTTAACGTGGCAAATACATGATGCTGAAACTCTCAAGCATTTCCTAATTATATGCTTCAAAGATGAAATATTTCCTATGCTGTAATGTATGACAAGAGTGCAATATACATGGTGTGAATGATGCTTTGCCTCAAGATGTTGGAGTTAGAATGATTAACTATTGTTCCTCTCTGATCCAATAATGAAGAAACTGTTCATTGGTGGGGGAGGTTGGTAAGAAGTAGAATGGGATGTAAAAAACTACAGCATTGGGTAATGCATGGACAGAAATCATATTATCACCAAGAAACAGAGAGAGAGGGATAACAGAGAGTGAAAAATGTTTCCAGAGAAAGGAGAGGATGGAAAAGAAATAAGGTATATCGCACTTAAGAAGAGAAAATGAGAATTCAGAACTTTTAAGAATACCAAAGGCACTAATATTGAAGTTGGCATATGACAGCGTAGGATTCTTTAATCCATATTTTAAAAAGAGGTAAAGATCGATTTAAGACAGATAAGTTTGTAGAAGTTCCCTAACTCCAGGTGGTGATGATGACAAACATTGAGCTTGGGTGCATGGGACAATGTTTGCCAAGAAAAAGAAGGGGGTTCTGAATTAAAGCACTCTACAGCAGAATAAAGCAGCCTTCACAAAAGTTCTATGGACATTTGAGAAAAAGACAGAAGCTTTATTCTTCAGGTAGCACATAGAGTCGATTTGGTCAACGAAAAATTCTTAAGCTCAGGAGAAATGTATGTGCACTGTAGACACAGGTTCAGAATGGCTGAAGTAGATGAAAATTCATTATTGTAACATCCAAGACAACTATAATAGATCAGAAATGCTGCTGATCAAGACAGAAATTGGAAGATAATTTGGCTAAGACATCCTTTGCCTAAACTTGCTTGCATTCTATGGCTAGTATATATGTAAGACAGTGGTCCAAGGACAAAATCCTCAAACAGCGACAGTTGGAGAAGGAGAGATGTTTTTGCAATATGAAACTTGAAAATAAAGAACTTTTCTTCAAATGAGGTCAACCAGACGTGAAAGATGGTCTCACAGGACAAAGTCATCTGTCATACACCTGGAGAGTAAAGATTGGAGAGTGGAGGATTCTGTTTGAACAGAATATTTAGCAAGTGGGATTTGAGTCTATAAAGCTCTTCCCAGCATCTTCAGTTTATTATATTTGGATACAAGGAACTAGTGCTTACTCAACACCTACTGGTACCAAAAAATGTCTTATGATAGCCTGAAAAAATAAAGAAAACAAGAAAATGTGTATCAAGTTTATTGTAGGGTACACCCAGGTACATGAGGGTTCTTTCTGTAAACACAATAACAAAAAGCATACGCATTGAAATTACCTATCACAAAAAAAAAGACAAAATAAAAGCTACATTTCCATGTGAATGAATAGATTGCATGAATATTACCTTTAAAGCGGTCATCTGGATAAACAGGAACATCAAAGTAGATCAAGCCCCGTCGATAAAGCCCTTTTATAATAACTGGATCAAAAAGAATATACGAATTGGCTTCCTCCTTGCAAACCTTATCTATTGTTGACATTTCTTCTTCTGATAGTTTCTAAAATGGTAAGAGATAAAAAGTTCATGTCAAGAACACATGAGATCCCCTCAAAAGAACACCAATAGAAATTCTAAGAAAACACTAACTAAAGAATCGATGTGATGCGGTATTCTATGCATGAGCAAGAACACAAATGACATAGACAATGATTCTGCACAAACACTATAAAACCAAAATCATTAGATGCCACACCTTAAATTCTTCAAGTGTAAAGTTGACAAGACAGACTGCCCACCACGGTTCAATGGAAAAATCCACAGGTTCTGTAGGTAGAAGTTCTTTTGCAATTGATTTGTTGATCTTCCACATGAATTTCTAAAAGCTCCAAATCAGTAAATGATAAGTCAGAGAAAAGTGTAAAATCAGTTACAAAAAACTTCCATTTCAGAGGAATATTAACACTTATGAAAACTTGGCATGTGAGAGAGAAATTTGGCATGACAAAACTCACCTCAATGAGTACGACACAAAAATCAATTCAGCATAAATATAGTCACTTGAATTTTACAACAGTTATTGCATTTGCACTCATCCTGATAATCATTTGCAGCCAAAAAGAAATCCAATTGCACCAGACACAACAAATTAAATCAGATAGCTATTCAATGGAATGAAGCATAGTCACTTAAGTCTTACCACACATACTTGCACAAGAAGGGCACATCAAATTAAACCAGATAGAAGGTTTAACAACATGATTCAATGAAATGGAGAAGCAGCACATATGCAAGGTGTATCAACGAACAAAAGAGACGAGCCTAGGCGCAGGCTCAATAGAGGCAAAGCGTTCATTTATTAAAGATGTACATAGGATGTGATGCGTCCTTGGACCTGTGTTGTTGTATAGATTAGTAATTCACCTAATCTTTCGCGTCGGGTGAAACTGAGGCGGATTCGATCTCCGCCTCTGGTAACCTGAGTCCTACGCAACACAATGGACGAATAAGAGGTTAAAGGATTAGTGGGATTCACTCCTCGATTTATTTTCCGACACTCAAGTTAGAAATCTTTCTCAAAAAATAGAAAGATAAAAGGAAGATGCAAGGATGCACGGATGATGGGGAGGTGAGTAGTGTTGGAGGGCTTGGCTCTGGAGGGTGCGCTCAACGGGAAGTGGCTTTTGAGTTGTGCTGATTGCCAGAGAAAGAGAGATAGGGAATGCTCTCTGTTAGGATTGTTTTCCTTTGATTGCTCTCTTTTCTTTCTTCTCTAGTGGTGGAGAAGGGTCATTTGTAGACAATGGCCTGGCATGGCTTTGGTGCCAAGGCCGGACAGTTGTCGCGCTGGGATTCACAGGCTATTGGTCGTTGTTGGAAGCCTCCAGTGTTAGCTGTCGTTTTGCGATGGTGGTGTGACCGCAGGGGGCCCTTGTTGACATTTTCCAAACTGTTCCTGCGGGTGATTCGTCGACGCGTTGGAGATGGCAGTGGTCAGCAATGGCAGCGGCAGCATCCTTTTTGTAGCGAGTAGGCGAGGGTGACAGTTTCCTCTAAGCATCGATTTTGACCACCAATGGCAGGCGCCGCTGAGCTAGAGGGATCCCTTGGCCGTGATTGGTCGTGCCGCAGGGGGCTGCCTGCTGGGCTTGACCGGTCTCTATCTCCTCCGACCCATTATGTGTTGGCCATGGCTAGGCCTGCCGCATGGCCTTCTAGGCTTCAGTCATCGTGGGGCTTTGCTGGTTGATGGGCTTGACTTTAGATTAGCCCATGGCATTGCAGGACCCATCAGGATATGTTTATAATGAATTCCAATTGTTAAGACTAATAATAGAAAAGGAAATGCCAAACAATTATAAATAACTTACAATTCAACTAACAATAAAAAATGCCAATTAAAGAATTAAAGAGCACAAGTCAACACAAACACACAAAAATAAAATTTATTAATAAAGATGAAATATTTTTCATAAGATAGTTATAGAAAAGACTAAAATTTATCATCATCATTAAACAAAAGTTCACATTATTCTCCCTTTTTACTTCCTTAGCTTATAGCTTGAATGAGTTCATCATAATATACAAAGTAGAATCTTTATCATTTACAAACTCTAATACAATAGCCATAAAGGCACTTATCATTAAAGATTTACATTATTTCTAAATTTAGTATGATATGTAGCCTCATCATTTACTCTAACGGGAACCTTTTGTCCAAAACTCATCCTCAAATACAAATTCATTTTCCTCATCATATTAACTATCCATTTTTCCAATCAGCTATACATTACTTTTATCAATCCAAATATCACAAACACTAAGTTACTATTAAAAATAACATCTTAATATAATACTAATTTAAAAAGAAACAATTTAATTTTCTTTTGAAGAAAACAGATGAAGTGCTTGAGGCACACATATTGAGCCTAAAAAAGATGCACACCTCTTAGAATGAACCTTACTTAAGTATACTAAGGTGCTAGGCTTTGATCTCTGAGCTTAGGTGTGCCTTTAACAAGATAGGCAGCAATGTTTTAAATCCCAAGGTTAATTGCATCTAAGATGAGCTTCTGAATTCAAATAGGCAATTATAGTATATGATGGAATTCTGTCTACTTTCTCTTTCAATCAATAGTTGTAACAGCAGGAATAGGAACTTCCCACGTTATGTTGTAATTGTCAATCACAAGTGGTCATGACTCATAAATAGATAGAACTTGTTATCAGAATACAAATGAATCCTATAGCTTGAAAAATAGAATAAGTATGAATATCTATGTTGTGTGTTATTAAGTAGTCCCACAAAGAGAGTATTCAAGACACCGATTATTTATAAATGCAAACCATATCATCTAAATAAAATGATGAGAACCCAGATAGAGAATCAATATTAAGGCCCTTCATGCAACTGTTACCCAAACAATTCAAATACGACATACTCCTTACTCAAAATGAATTCAACGAAATAAGCCACAAATGCACAATGAGAATACATTGATTAAGAAGGAAACTAAATAAACATCTGAAGAGGAATCACATAATTGAACTCAATCGGTCCAAGAAAATCCCATAACAAATTATAGGAACACCAAAAATAGTACTTTCACAAGTCCCAAACTCCAAGAGCAGTCAATGTCACTCTACACAATTATTTCCTAGGAGATATCCCTAATGAGACCTAAGAAAGAGAAATGACAACTGATTATCTAATTATCATTAATGAAAGTAAATTGGTGATTTTACTCTTACATAAATAAACCAAAAGAAGGCTAACAAACAAATATGGACTAGGCCCCCATCACAAACAGGCACATCAGCCATTAAGCTCTTTTCCCTGATCTGGCTGAAATACAGTTGCTCCTCTGAGAGGCTAGATCTGGATCAATCAAGATGAGACAATTTCCATACAAAGACAAATACACAATCAATCATAGAACTTGAAGCATTTAGCATTTCACCATCGTTGCACTATTAAATGCATGAAATAATGAAGAAAATATTCAAAGGTTAAACTAAGCATTTCACAAGTACCTTAGATCTGCATTTGTTCATGATATCAATGAACTCATTTCTCCCTATTCCTGTAAGCCTCAGGGCATCTGCTGCACTAAAATTTGGGATGCTATCATAAGGTTGCTCTGTGAAAAATACGTGGTACATTAGGACAATTAAAAATCAATGAAAACAGAAAGAAGACTATGACAATATCATGTGCTAATAAAGAATAAACAAGTCACATTGTTGTCAACCTGAATCTAATGATAGTGCTAGGGAAAAGGAAAACGAGAGCTGTGAACAAACAAAGAAATGGGTAATTCACATCATCAAACTTAAGTCAATAGTTCAATTTGAACAGATTGGACAAATGGGAGGTGGGGGGCTTGAAGTTTGATGACTGCATCATGTACCACTACCCGTCTACCAGCCTACAAATAGAATTTACCGATAATTAAGAAATGAACTAACTATTAAAATAAGTGCCAAAAGATAAAGAGTGATAGAGTACTGATGCAAGGGGATCTCAACACTACTAATAACTGTGCAGTGAAATATAAACCCTGAAAAGTAGAAACTTGTGTTAATAACATAGGATAACACTTACCATTTTTCATAACCTCAAATATCATGTCACAGTAGTATCGGAAAGGTGAGACCCTCATCACACGGCAAACATACTCTGCAAGGTGATAAGGGAACAGCTGCAAGCAAAAATTCAGCCTTTTAATATGGTTTTCTGTGTGATAAACTAATGTCAGAAAGTACGTGGGCATTTAATATTCAACTGGTATTCCAATAACAACCTGGGGGAAGAAATATAAGCTTCATGGAAGTTTGGTAAAGACATTGGTTTAAGGAGATGACAAAACAGATTACCCCCCCCCTTTACAACACATTTCATGGAATTCTGTGCCCTAACTACCACAGCAATTGCCAAGGAAGTTGTACATCAAACACAATGGCAAGTATATGTTATAACATTGAGCTACAAAACTAGCACAGGTTTCCTCAGAATAAAGTTTTATCACATGAATTATCATCATAAGAATGTTTGACAAAATAACAAAATCAAGATTCACTAATGTACATATTATGCTTTGACAGAACAATAAATACATGACGCTCACCGCAAGATTTCTCCTCAAATAGCTCATCATCTCCTCATAATATTCACTTTCCTTAATTACCTTGCGAGCGAAACATGTGTTCCATTGAAGTCTTTTTTTAATACAATGTTCGATGACCCTGCATGCAGAACCAATGAGATTAAACTTTTATAATTAGCTAACATAAGGTTTCAGTCCATGCAATGCAGTTTGTGGGGAAAAAATCTACATCATTAAACATAGTACAGGGTAAAACAGAAATAGAAGATTAAGAAAAGACCAAAAATGTCTAGAATTTGGTCCAATTATTGTGGGATCTCAGTTGGGGTCTTGCTTGGCATGGTCTTACCCTCTACAGCATCAACAGATTCCCAATTTATGTTTATACTAATTAGTATGCTCCTCAATAGTTGGTATTAAGTGTTCTGTTATTTTAGGAGGACAAAAAAAAAACAAACTTATATTATTCACTAGGAATTAACTGTTGTAGTGTTCTGTCCATCATCTCTAGATTTTGTCTAGCTCATGGTTGGTAAAGAATTGATTTAGCTGCATTGGTAATTATATTGTCTTAGGCCTTGTTGACTTTCACTGAAGACAGTGACATGAAACTCAAGAACACCTGGTATGCTTGCATGGTTTCCAAATGCCAAAACTCTACCAGGGGTTCTAATGGCTTTTTTTGGCAGGAACGGCAAGCTTTCCCTTCTTTCATGAATAGCAATTAACTTCACTTGAAAAAACAGTGAATTTGAGGATATTTCCATACATGAACAAGCTGCAGTCCATGAACATTGCTTGAATTGTTATTGCAGTACAAAATTTAAGAAGCAATTGCAAAAACGACACAACAAAATAGGCCAAGGCACAAGACAGAGAGCAACAGATTGCATAATCAGTTGCAATAGTCAAAACTAGACAAAATTCAGAAGGGACAACACTTTGAATTTCTTAACAAAGATTAACCAAGGAAAATAAGGGGATCACTTACCCAACAATAAAAAATCACCTAATGGTTGGAAATTACTCACCAATAAAAAATCATCAAACTCTAGTAGTCTTTTTAGGGAATCACCCACCTAAAGGTTCAGAATCACTCACTAACAAACATATTCTCAAGGGAGCTAGGGCTTACAAAGAAAATAGAGAACTTCACTCTGCCTTCACAATTCTAGGGCTACCTTTTAAAGGCTTTCAGTGAGTTTTTCTTTCCGAGGGAGGGGTGGCCTAGGGAACTGATAATGTGTTACATAATAATCTAGATTGACAAAAATATAACTAGAACAATAAGAATTAAGAGAAGATTAAAGGATGACAAGAGGAAGGGGCCAATTGTGACATTTCAGTTGGGACCCTTCTATAGATGCTTGTTGAAGATATTCTGATATTTGGCAGAATTCAGAAGGCAATGTACAGCATGCTCAATTGGTTGAATCAGAATTTGTTTTGCAAAATTACAAAATTGTCTAAATTATGAAATTCTCCCTGTTGTTATAGAACAGTAGATTTCAGCATTTGTTGAAACCAGTTATCACATAATGCTGATGTTGTTGAATTAAGGTCATGTGATGCAAGGAGGAAGACTATTTCTTCCTGAACTGAAATTTTAGGAGGTAGAAGGAAACCAATAAAGCCAATCAAGAATATTGATAATGAAGAACCTTGTTAGTGTTCTAGGCAGAGGTGTTTCAACCTTCACCACTTCAAGAATTCACCACTTTGATGCATAATCCCAAGAAAATGTCCAGGAAACCTAAGAATCAAAATAAGAAACCAAGGAAACAGAAGGTTACACGAAAATTCTGTTGTGGAACAGAAGGCTTCAGAATTTTTAAGGTTGACTTGTTTTGTACTGCAGATCAGCAGGTTCAGAATTTGTTTATCAAAATGAGAGTACTCAGAGAGGAGTCCTTGCTAATGTCTCAGACGCAAGAAGGCAGACATGTAATGTAGCAATTGAAGATTCAGAATTCAAGAACAAACAATTATAGCAGTTTGAGTGCTGCCAAATGATGTTGATGCTCTGAATCATAATCTGGATCTCATATAAGTCTGGCTGTTGATGAATACTTGCAGATTTCTTATAACGAAATTCTGTTATGTCAGTCAATAATCCCAAGAAGAAAGTGCTGGTTTTACTGAATTCAAAGCTGCAAAAACCATTACAGAATCATCCAAGAGAAATGCATAGTGTGATGAGATGCTGTAGGAGCAAAGGCCTAGCATTCAAGAAAATGCTCAAGAAGTTCAAGAATCAACCAAGAACCAAGAAAACCAAAGGCTATTCAAGAAAATGCATAACAGAAATCTAGCTGATGCAGAAACCAACTTGTTGCTGAATTTCCAATTTCTCATCTTTGTGCTGGAACAAGGAAATTTGAATCAAGACGTAGCTATCATTGGATTTCATTGTAGAACTTGTAGTTTGCCAAGAACATCTATTGATGCATCACAAAAAGACTACTCAGAATCAAGAACTGCTGTAATATTTTCTGAGGAAAAGAAATTTGAGGATACCTAATAATCAAGAACAAAAATTTCCAATGATTGGAATGTGTTCTGAAACTAATTGTTATATAATAGTCTAAATTAACTAGAATGTAACTAGAACAAGAGGAATTAAGAGAAGATTAAGGGATGACAAGAGGAAGGGGGCCAATTGTTACATAGTAGTCTAGATTGAATTAGTATGTAACTAAAGAAAAGAAAATCAAAGAGAGAATCAAGGAAGAACAATGGAAAGGGGGGCCAGGAAACAAGAGAAAAGAAAGAAAAAGATAAGGGGATTCATAAGAAACATAAGCTGATCTGAAGACTACGATGCATTCTGATTTTATTTACTGTCAATACATGTATTCTGTACTACAAGATTACTCTTTATAAGAGCAACATCTGTGCTCACAAACCCAACTGCCCTTTCAGCTAATTAACCACGACGCATAACTAAAGAAACAGCTACACTGTGAATAACAACCTTTTGGTGGTACTGTAGTTGGACAGTATCACATTAGCATAACAGTAGTATTGATATGCACAGCAACATTGGTGCATCATCATTTCAGCATACCTTGAACCACTAACCCTTCCTAGAACCCCCATGCTACTTCATAACATAATGATAATAGATAGCAGCCAGCTCAATTAAGGCAACCATTGGGAATTGCCACATCCTCGTGAACTGCTTAATTTTGGGGACAAGGTCCCAAGTTTATAGTGCTTGATTTTTTGTCTTTTTCTTTAAAAGCTCCTTCTTCGATATAATGATCAGTGGCTGCATTAGTTGTAAAGACATTGTTCCTATGACACCTCAATCTAAAGCCTCGATCATATATCCTCCACGTCACTAATAGAAAAGGAACAAATTTGCTTCCAACCTATAATCCCTCAAAACCCTGTCCTACATCAGAAGGAGATAACAAGGAGATGGCAAACAAAGATAAAAGAATCCCACAAAAATTGAGTAGTGAAGTTTGGCACTTTCGAGTTTGGACTGTATACATAGGCAATCTGGATAACAATGTATATGTAGGCAATCTGCATACATAGGCATACATAGCCACTTTCAAGTTTGCACTTCACCATACTCAAACTTTTAAACTACAATCCATAAGTTTCATTCTTAATAAAGAGGAACAAGAAATGCATTATAAAGAAGCAAAGTAGTTCCATATACATTAGACACCTCAAGAACCATGTATCAGATAAGAAAAAGACTAGAAGTCTAGAAGTAAACCCCAGTCCCAATATCTTTAATATAACCTTGATACCCACCACTGGCTCCTTCACAACGTTGCCCACAAAACTATGCATACCACTATCACAAGATAATCTTTCCCTATTACAATGGTACCATGCTCACATCGTATTTATCTATGTGATCCTCAAATTCAAACAAATTAGTAACTATGACACATAATAAAATAGATAATGATGACTTACGCTGACATAGAACCCTTCAATTAAGATGCAAAAGGCCACATAGTTTTGACTATTTGTTAGTATTCACATTCTTTGGGTCTATCAGCCTTATGACACTTTTTTTTTCTTTTTTTTTTCTTTTGTGTGTGTGTGTGTGTGTGTGTTTCAAAGGGCGGCTAAAGACTCTTATTAAAATCCCAATCAATTGAGTCATATCAACCAGGTATCTGAATTATATATTTTTCAACACTTTACAGTAAGTGTATATCTTGAAATGTGTACATAATAATCTGATATTGCAGCAGATGTACGTTTTATAATAACAAACGTTTAGAAGACATACTTTAGACATTTTTGGGACAACTTCGGATAACATGGCATCAATAAATCTATTTATTATTGTATGGGCCGTTAATGTGGATGGATGGAAAGTATGTTCCGTTATCAAAAGCGCCCCTAACTCCCTATTTATAAATTACATCCTAGCCATATATACGAATTCCAATTGACAAACAGCAACCGAATAACAGGATGTTTTTGCACCTTGTTTCTTTTCCAGTGAAGCGTAATCCAAAGCACAAAGTAAATAAAAATTGTGGAGTACAGAAGGCGAAATAATGAACGAACTATTGGAACTGATGAGAACTTCGACAAACCTTCTATGCCATTCATCTTTAGAGGAGACAGTGGATTGGATCCTTTTGGGCAGGCTCTCCCATGAACATTCTTCCTTGATTGCTTTCAGAATCAATTGTTCCTCAATTGTCACCGGCATATGCTGCATTTCGCCTACAACTCGAATAATTTAAATCTCCCTGCAAACAAATCGGCCTGATAAAGCGAGATTGCATCACTCCAACAGTAATTAACAATTCAATTAAACGCACTGTAGCTGGCCACTGAAATGTTTCTAATTTGAGACAAATAACGCCAATGCAGCTAATAAAACGCTCAAAGATATGATACTTACAGTTACAATACAGACGAGAAAAGTTCAACGGAATTTAGGTGTGTCACGAGTTTGAGAGAAGAATACAATTTTTTGAGCTGAAATTGGATCAAATTTGTGATGAGATCTGACGTCGATTAGGCTAGGGTTTGAATTTTCAGAGATGTGGGAAGTGAATTATAGAGAAACGGAGAGTAGGCACGTAGGAGGGAGGAGAACGGTGTTGACGGGAGATGGTGCTTAAAACTGACCCATGACAGCGTGGCCCCGCCATTTTAAGTTGATATGGCGTCCGGTCTGGTGTTCACTTCTTGGGTTCGGACTTCGATGCCAGAGACGTCCGCAAAAACCGAAGGAAGGCCGAAATCCACTGTTACGTACTATATATATTCATATAATCATGTATATGTATATATGTATGTACATATGTATATATGTATGTATATATGTATGTATATATGTATGTACATATGTATGTATATGTATGTATATATGTATGTATATATGTATGTATATATGTATGTATGTATGTATGTATATGTATGTATATATGTATGTATATATATGTATATCTATTCGACATAATGAAATAAACTCGAGTCCTCATTAAAAGTTAATCACTAAATCATAAGTTTAAGAAACCCAATCATGTATAATATTTTTAATAAATAAAATTATTTTTCAACAAAGAAAAAAAATACGAAATAAATTTTAAATAAATTCACTATAATAATAATGTTTGTTACAAATAACATCTTTTAAAACCCATTTACTATAATCCCAAATGAAAAATGGTTGATTACAAACCCCTTCAATACATTTAGCAACTTATAAAAAAAAATACAACGAGAAATAAAAATAACCAAATGAAATATGCCCTAAAAATTACTATAAAAGAATGTACTCAACATTGACAAAAAATAAAATTCAAATCAGATCTCAATCAAATGTCGAATATCTTCCCCTTTCTTTTTCTCTTCTCTCCATTAGTGCAATACTATTTGTGTGAGAATTAATTTTCAGATACCCTAAAATCTAGTCAAACGTGATTTTATACTAGGTGTGACGCTTGAGCGTCAATCAGACGCACGTCGCGCACCACCTTACTGGAATAGGCACACAAGCAACCCCTTATGCGCACTTCAGGTAACCCCCAATTTGAAATCAACGTACAAGTATAAATCAAGTGCCTGTTGTATGCCAATCTATTGACCTTCGACTAATTCTCGATCAACCCTCGTATGAATATCATGCAACTCTTCAATATCTTTTATCATTTGTATAACCATTCCTTTGTTACAACACCTACAAGAAAGTAGTCGAAACTTAACACCTATAACTCTCCCTACACCAAAACATGATAAAAATAAATAATAGAATAATTTTATTATTTGATCTATCCATATCACAAGATATTTATAATTTAATTTAGCATAACATGTGATGGGTCCGGTATCGAGGTTGGCTCAAGATCTGTTCTACAATAGGTAGGCAGCCCATCAGAGATATATCTAAGCCCAGTGCAAGTCTCAGGAAGGCCCAAGCAGCGCGGCCCAATAGCTCAAGCCCAATCATTTCCATTAGTGAAGAGTCCCACATTGCTTTTGCAAGATGAGTGCATATGTGGAACACGCTATAAAGTGAGGCTCTTTCAAGCTTAAAAGGACAAGCTCAAAGTGGCTCAACAAGCTCCAATGAGCTCTAAAAAAGCTCTATATGGCTTGGTATTTCTAGGAATGGGGCTTTCCCTCGAGTGGGGGGTTGCTCTCCTTCCGAGAGGTGTACCCTCCATTGAGGAGTTGGCCTCCACTCAGAAGCTAGGAACCTTATGGTACCCTCCGTCTAAGAGGTCCTCAGCCTTAACTTAGAGGCACTCAACCCTCCGTCTAAGAAGCCCTAAACCTCAACCTAGAGGCCCTCAGTCTTCTAACTTTGAGGTTTTCATTCTTCCAACTTAGAGGTCTTCAGCCTCAACCGGGAGGCCCTCAGCCTTCCAACCTAGAGGTCTTCAGTCGCCCATCCAGGAGGTCCTTAGCCTCAGCCTGCAGGCCCTCAACCTTCCAGCCTGAAGGTCCTCAGCCTTAGCCTGGAGACCCTCAACCCTCTGTCTAGGAGGTCCTCAGCCGTCTGTCCAGGAGGCCCTCAGCCTTCCAGCCCGGATGTCCTCAGCCTCAACCTTCCAGCTAGGAGGCCCTCAGTCTTCCAGTCTGGAGGTCCTCAACCTTAGCTTGGAGGCCCTCAGCCCTTCGTTCAGGAGGTCTCAACCCAGAGGTCTTCAGTCTTCCAGCCAAGAGGACCTCAGCCTTCTAGATTTGAGGTTCTCAGCCTCAACTTGGAGGCCCTCAACCTGGAGGTCCTCAACCCTCAACCCTCCATCAAGAAGGTCTTCAGCCTCAACCTGAAGGCCATAAACCTTCCAGCTTGGAGGTCCTCAAGCTTAGCCTAGAATCTCTCAGCCCTCTAACCAGGAGGTCCTCAGCCTCAGCCTAGAGGCCCTCAGCCTTCTAGCTAGGAGGCTCTCTACCTCAACTTGGAAGCTCTCAGCCCTCCGTCCAGAAGGTCCTCAGCCTTAACCTGGAGGCCCTTAGCCCTCTAGCCAGAAGGCCTTCAACTTTTCAGCCTGGAGGTCCTTAGCCTCAGCTGGAGACCCTCAGCCCTTCGTCTAGGAGGTCCTCAGCCTCAACCTGGAGGCCTTCAATCTTCCAACCAGGAGGCCCTCAGCCTTCCAGTTTGGAGGTCCTTAGCCTTAACCTGGAGGCCATCAGCCATCTGACTAGGAGGTCCTCAACCTCAATCTGGAGGCCCTCAACCCTCCGTCCAAGAGGTCCTCAGCCTGGAGGTCCTTAGCCTCAACTTGGAGGTCCTCAACCTTCCAGCCAGGAGGTCCTCAACCTTCTAACCTGGAGGTCCTCAATATCAGTCTGGAGGCCCTCAGCCGTCCGTCTAGGAGGTCCTCAGCCTCAATTTGGAGGCCCTCAATCCTCCATCCAGAAGGTCCTCAGCCTCAGCTTGGAAGTCCTTAGCTTCAGCTTGGAGGTCCTCAACCTTCCAGCTAAGTGGTCCTCAACCATCTAACCTAGAGATCCTCAACATCAACCTGGAGGCCCTTAGCTATCCGTCCAATTATGAGACCCTCAATCCTCCTTCATCACAAGGACCCACAGCCCTCCATTCAGCGAAGATGTGTTCCACCCTCTTCCTCCACAGAGCTTAGTCTTCTGCATGGTGAGTCGCCTTTCTGCCGGGCGACTACTAAGTCACCATCTACGGGTGCACAATTATGTTGCACTTTGTCGAGCTTACCTCTAAGCCGCCCTCCGTGGGCACACAACTAAGCCGCCCTCCGCGGACACACAACTCAGCCGTCCTTTGCCGAGAATACCTCTAAAATGTCACTCTGTTGGGCACACCTCTAAGCCGCCCCTCTACTAGGTATACCTCTAAATCGCCATCTGTAGGCACAACACTAAATTGCCCCTCCACCAGGTGCACCTATGGAACTTAATCCTCCAAATACATCCCGCTCACACTCCCATCATCCCCACATCTTAAGCATCCTTTCCTTCATTTATTGCCGAAGATATCTGACT